>JAZGTJ010000360.1:0-52669 GCA_036877575.1 Botia almorhae
GTGTTCTGTGTACATTTATCATACATGTAAAGCTGCTTTGTAACAATGTCCTTTTGTGAAAAGCGCTATACAAATAAAGCTGAATTGAATTGAATTGAACTGGTTAAATATTACAATAGATTTGACCTACAAAATATTTTAAAGTGATAAACCAAGACACTGAAATTTAACAATATATTTAAATAAAAATGCATAAATATTATAACTATATAAACAGTTAGGTTAAATATATTAATTAAACATTTAATTATGGTTTAATATGATTACGGGCAGCTTATTAAGGACATCTAGTGTTTTTAAACATGCACATTATATGCACTTATATTCAAAGGAGAGCAATGAAATGAAACTGTACTGCTGACCTTGTTTTTTAACTGCGCCAAACTCAAAAACGCGTCTTTCTGCAGGAGCAACACTATGTCCTTATATACTGACCGCTGGACTGAAAAAAGCAATGTTTTTAAATTAGGTGCAGTCAATAAAACTACATTACTAAGTCATTACTTTCACGAATGAAACTTCATCACTCACTCGAGTCACCCAAAACAACGACATATTTGTTGTGCAGCAGTTGACTCGCCTGCCCATGAGTCACACGGCCCGTCATGGCGCTCGTTACCTGCATCGCATTAAAATGAAAAGTGATCAAAAGCGCTCATTTTGCGCCAGAAAAAGACAATCGGACACGTGTCGTTTCTAAAGTTTTACTTTTAGAGTGAAACACTACGAAACACCAAAACTTACGTATAAAACCCGCTAATAAGGGTTAATTGCTCGTAGTAATGAGGTCGGGAGGTGTTGTGAAGGCGGAACCAGCGCCTCCTGCGGTTAATGCACAATGCAGGTTGTTCTTAATTTAAACAAACCTGATGCAAACATTTCATGTCGAAGCAGCAACTTTAAGCCTTAAGGGTAGATAATCCACAGATTCAAGTTTAAAATGACTGTGCTAGGTTTTAATATTGTTTTGGGTATTCAAACAGCTTGACAGTTTTACATTGTGCACATAAGTTACAAGGTTAATAAAATTGTGTTTATATTTTATACTTAAGTCATTTCTTTTTTTCCACAGAAAACAGTGCATGCACAGTACCTGAATATTTATTTTTAAACATATTTAGTTGTGAAAATGTGATTGTTAATATTTCTTTATGATTTATAATTAGGTATGACCATATACCTAATAAACCAACAAACACACTGTTTACACCAATAATATAATATGATGAGCCATCTTTATTGTTTTCATCTCTTCACATATTATGAATGAGACCTGAGCTTTACATGAAGACTGTATACAATCTGAACATCTTTTCAAACTACTGAATTGTTTTGTGTAGGTACTTCCTACACAAGGAAACGAAAGAAAGAATTGTTAATTTTCCTCCTTTTACACTAAATAAACCATAAAACACCATTTCAGAATCCTACCACTGCAAAACCAAAACAAGCACACAGTGATTACATAACAGAAAAGCCAAACTACTCGGTGCTCTTTAAAGTAATATTCCAGTTTTGGAACTGCGGAAGTTTGTCAACGTATAAACTTACAAGCTATACAGCCACCTTAAATATCTGACAGTAAACTAATGATTGACAAACACATGACTGTCTTTAAACATCAATAAACTGTGAAAGGAAAGGCATCAGAAGAACAGCAAACATCTTAAGCAGCAGCTGAAGAACAACATGAGGAATCTCACGCGTCGTTTAGCGACTGAAGCAATCGACCAAGTGTTTGGAGTTCCACGGTCCAGCATTGCTGGCCAGGAACTGTAGACTGACCACAGTCTTGCTTTCCTGATACTGATGGGCGGCCATCTTGATGGAGCATAAAACAGTGCGTAAGCAGATTACATGGTGCATGTGATAAATTACAGTTTTATAACACACCCAACCAAGTAAGCCATCAATTAGCAGAAACGACATTGGTGTAAATATTATCCAAGGGAAATGAACATACTTTAGCATCGCGGTATGTGGTGAAAGACAGAAGGTCATGATGTCCGGCCAGAGCTGACACTTTCCTGAAGCAGAAGTACAGAGCTCGTTTACAAAGCCTGCTGGTGGATCCAGGACCACTTACAAATGGAGAACTGAAAGAATTGAAACAGGAACTGGAATCAATATTCGCTTTTATTGTTCCACATACCAGCGATGGCTGCAAGAAATATAGAAATGATTGAAATATCATAAATGTGCATATTGCAACCATTGCATTAATTAAATTATTTTAATACTTGTATAGTTAAAGTTTTAGGTCCCTGCAGTGAGACTGACATGCAAACCAAATATAATTCTAGAGGAGAGTTGGGTGGGCAAGAGCACATGCATGACTGACTTGTTGATCGCATATCCAGTGGTGCTGTCCAAAACCTCAATGCTGGAGTCTCCCAAACACCAGTTCACACTGAGGTTACTGCAGTAGTCTGAGCTCTCCACGGGCCCCACGGTTTCTCCACTCAGGAAGAAAATTGTAGTTTGTTTGAACGGAGGAGGCAACCCATCCATCCAGCCAGTGCCCAGACGCTTGTTGATAATTTCGGACACTTTCTCTGAGCAGTGCCTGGAATCACCTAGAAAACAGTTAGAGATAAAGTGATTTTTGTCCTTTTAAAGCTTAAAAGAGTTTAGGCACCATCCACTAACATTGTAAATACCAAAACCATGACAACATTCAAAATAAAAGTCTCTGTTTTGGTTCTGAAAACAGAAGCCATAGAGTTTGAGCGAAATGGGTAAATAATGACAAAATGTTCATTTTTAGGTGAACTAGCCCTTTAATTACGACTGATGAAAAATACACTGTTTTTACATAAGGGACAATTTAGTGTGTGCATGTGCGTAAACAACTGCATTTAAAACACTCGACAATCTGATTTCTTATTTCGTATCTTACCCAGTACGATGCTGGAAACGTAGACCGGGTTAATAAAATGACTCAGCAGCGCCCCCTGCACCCCAGTGACAGTCCAGCGGGTGAGCTTGGCACTGTCAGACATGCAGCAGATGCGAGAACCCCAGATGCTGGGAAGCAGGAAGGCAGCAGGAATGAGAGAGCCTCTAGCATGACACTGTAGTTTCAAAGTGGAATATGCGCTGCTTTCCGACTTCCTGTGAGGAAAACAAATATATACCGTTATATATGCTACATAATGTATAGTGTACACTAGCTGGCAGACTGCACCTACAGAAGTATGCACTGAGCCTCTCCTTTAGGTGTTTTGTTGGTGTACAGGTGAAGGTAAGCGTGCGCTTTGAGCTGGAGCAGTCGTTCAGATGGGACGCTTTGGAACACAGAGCGCTGCTTCAGCTCTGGATCAGAACTATAGAACAGCAGGAGATGCTTGTACAGGAACCTGTGAGACCCCGCAGAAGAACAGACAACACATTATAAGGGATCTTCCTAGAACATTCTGAATAAAAGCTGGGTCTGCACCTTTTGAGGGCTCTGCGTGCGATGACAATGGCGTGACAGTCATGAACAACCGAGCCTGTGTAAGACAGCCAACCACTGCAACAGCCCTGTCCTGTTCCCAGGGCAACCACTTCATACTCCTCACAGCACTGCCCACCTGTGTCACACACCTCTGACACACACACACACACACACACACACACAGATCATTCTGTATGATTTAAAAGCTTGTTTCCTTAAGGGGACAACAAGGTCAAAATGTACTGGTACTACTTGTGGGGACATTTGGTCCCCCATAATGAAAACTAGAACCCCCAACACACACACACACACACACACACACACAAAGTATAAACCAAGTTTTTAATCCAAGTTAAAGAAAGTACTATTCATTAATCTAATTTCATATGCACCACAAGCGCATCTGATGTCTGTAATATGCGCAAAAACTGCACCAAAAGCGCAGCTGCAGTGTTCTGAAATGCAACACTCGCCTCTCTCCAGTACAAAGGCAGCGACGCAGCTCTTGGTGCTGCGGTACTCCGGACACTCTCTGAGCAGCTTGTCAAATCTTTCAGTACACACGGCTGTTACGCGATTTTTGTGCCAGTCTGTGCACTTCACTGAAAATGTGCAGCGAGAGTTTGAGACAACAGCTGTTAACAGAAATGTTTCTGAAGTATAGTTCTCTTTAGAATGTCAGTAATACCTCCAGTCCCCTGGTGCCGCCTAAGGGGCCCATCCACAGGGTCCTTTACTTCTTCTAGGGTGTTTTCTCCTCCTGATACACCACTCAGTCTCCATACATAAGGAGATTCTCTGTTAGATCCCAGGTCTTCCACTTGGGGTGGAGGCTCCAGTGGCTGGACTTCTGAGGTCTGGGGGTCTACAGCAGAAGGTTCCTCTGTGTCAGCAGGGTCACAGAAATCTGGGCGAGTGGATTGATTCTCTTCTCCAGCACGTGGAGAATCTTCACTGTCAGGGGGTCTCAGACTGGCCCTGTGGATACCGAAGGTTGGCTCTCGCTCAGATGCAAAACGCATCATTAAAGTGGCGGCCATTCGTGGAAGACGTTTCCCCTCTGCATTGCCACCGTGATCCGACATGATCTGTTATGAAACCGTTTTAAAACCTGCTTAAGATCATATTAATAGACAACACACACGTTTTAATATACGTTTTTAATGAGCCTAAAACATGACGGGTCCCTCAGGCGTAGCAAATTATGAGAACCGAATATTTTTGTAGGCTTTTCATACATCCTTTCAAAAGTAATAACTGGATAGTAAATAGTAAATTACATTAATATAAAAGTAGAAAACAATTTACATAAAGTTGTTGAAGTAATGCAATATAAAAATTTGGGCTCATGGCCTACACATTCATTTCAAATGACGTCTCGTTTCAGTAGTTGACGATTTATTACAAACACAAGCTGCCTGCACACTGTTTAACTGTACCTGACTTGATAAGGCGTGTTTATTTTCACATTCAATAAGGTACTGCCATTTGTTCACCCCGAATTATGAAGCACAGCGTTCAAATTAAATTGGCAGAAACTTTACGACACTTCAGTCACGTGACAACGCCGTACGCCAGGACGTTCGGAGGAATTTGTCATCAGCAAATCTTATTTTCATGTTGAGTTTTCTTGTGAAAATCCGAATTGCTGCGCACTTGGAGGTAAAGGTCGTAAATACAAATATGTTACGATATAGATGCAATTCGTTTATCATTCCTTAATTTGACCGGCAGATGTCGCCAACAAGCAGCGTTTCAAATGTTGTAAGTATTTTACACAAAGTTCAAATAACAGCCGAATAACAGCAACACTTCTGTGGTTTCACAGCACGTGCTTTAGAAAGTAAACGTCCCTGCACGGTCATCAATAACTTTTATTTAGGGGTGTGAGTCTTTACCGGCATGACAATTAAAACAATTGCAACGATGTGTGGTTTTGCATCACTTTGTAAAACATCAGCTTTATTTAATGACAATATTAGCTTCGGTTCAATATCGCATGCCCGGGTACTGCAGCGTTTGTGGCTTGTTCTTACAGCAGTTGTTCAGAATTTAAACTTGTCACCCAGGTTAGGAAAATAACTTCGCAAGTACCATTCAGTTTTGTTTGCTGGCGGTAGAGAGTCAAAGGTTACGGATTGTTGCTTTACAATGTGTCTTTTTTAAATAACGTGTAGTATTTGTTAAAGCCGCCTGTTATAAGTCATTCATTCATTGGCGACATAACCTGTCGATCAACATTTTTAACAACAGGAAGCGCTTAGGCTCCTTCAACTGGATTGGTTGATGCAGTTACGTCCCCTCCCACTCATCCAATCACCGAGCTGCATGAATGTTGTGTGGCGGAGATGGCGCGAGTTTTATATTTATTGCGGGATGAGACGGGTTGGCGGGAGATAGCGCTCGTGTTTTGGAGCTGAGTGGTTTGATTTGGAAATTTACTTTATAATCGTCGTGTCCGTGTTGTTGGAAAATCCATTTTAAAGGGACCAAAATGGAAGACTTTGGAGTTTATGCAATATTTAGAATAGACGAGGCACCACGACTGATCTTGAGGTAATGTTGGCTAAATTAAGGACTCACGGGAGGCTGTACGGTTTACATGATTTTAATGTTTTATCGCATCGCACGTCGTTACAATGATTCAAATAGCATCACGTGTGGAGTATCTTCACACGGCTTCGTATATCTTGTGACTGAAGTCATTTAGACGCCATAGTCGTTTGTAAACTATATCGCAAGTAATAACTGTTACATATCTTAATTTAGACATTTATTATTTGATATATCTAACTTTCTAACATTCACTACACTCTGTGTATGAGGTGATTGTACTCATTGTCGTGTCTCTCTTAGTTGTGGTGATGGCTGTCAGAAGTCAGTTGAAGTCCAGCCTCGTGTCCAGCAAATCGTTCTTTTCACCAGAGGAGACTGGGGAACGAGAGACTGTGTGTCGGTGGAGCTTAAAGATGAAGACAACATCCCCATTAACGTGGAAAAACTAACACCATTTAACAAGTAAATAATTGCATCGAATTAACTATGACCCAGCCGTGACCCCTGCACCCCTTACTAAACGTTCCCTCTTCTCAGATGTGTGTCGTGGGAAACTTCAGAGGATGGAGGCTGGTCCAGAGGAGCAACCTTAACTGTCAAAGTCAACCAGGTAAATGATTGTGTTAAATATTAACTGTAAAATGTTTGTCCAATCATTGCATCCGGTCCGCATGCAATGATAGGATGTCCTATTTGCCTGTCAGACTATGTATTTGCATCGCGTTTGGGTGTATTGGAAGAGGCGTGATTTTGGGGAGCCCTACAAAGGGAGGGTGGGATCTTGTTTTCAATGCTAGGTTGCTATTGCGCTAGCCTTTCCGAAATTGCCTACCTTATCTTTAAACTGTGTCTAATTGTGGCCCAGATAGATTTTCTTGAGCTGATGTTTTGGGAGAAGTCCAAATTCCACAAAGAACATTCAAGAACCAGGGAATGTGTAGAACACTTGTATTCATAGCTGATTAAAGCAACAAACTCGCTATGATCATGTTTTCTAAGGTTACTGGTGACTTACTGGATCCAGTAATGACTTTTTCACAGATGGAATGTACTCCAGAGGTAAAATCAATCTTCAATCACGTTTGACTTGCCTTATTCATTCTGTTAATTTAGTCAAACAAAGGTGTGTGTTTGACAGCACTTACCATCAGTGGTTTCTGTCATTTCACTGTTTCTAGTGCAACCCCACACTCTCGGTAAGGGAGTGTCCAGGCAAGAGGAAGAGGTCACAGGGAGAGGAGGAAAATGAGGTGGATGGAGGCAAAACAAAGGAGAACATTTGCCCTAATGCCTCAGAAAAAATAACCCCTCAAAGACGGGGCAAAAACAATCCCCGTGGCGGTCACACACGTCTGTTCTCTCCAAAAGAAGAACAGAACACAACTCAGAGCCACAGAGCTAAAGGCAAGCAGGCCAAAACTCTCTCACAGAGTGGTGAGTGAACATTGTTATTGTTTGTCTAGAGTTAGGACCATATGTGCATGTGGTGGTTATGAGACTGAACGGTGTATGTTAAGGTCGTTATTTTATGTTTTTGATGCTTTTACCCTTTCCAGCTCCACTGGACAAACCATCAGGTCGCTGGGGTCAGACACTTTGTCCCATTGATCCTCAAACTGCCATTTTGATTGGAGGACAAGGTGCCAGAATGCAGTTCTGCAAAGACCCCATTTGGAAACTGTGCACAGGTAAACACCCTTCACCTTCAGTCTCTTTTGTAACGTGTATGCAACATCTTAGTAAATTTGATACTGTTAGATACGCTATCGCTGGGTTGATAGAACTCCTGCTCTTAATGTTCTTTAGAGGATCTGTACTGGGTTCCTGCTGAAACCCTGGCTGAAGGACCGACCCCTGAGGCTCGTATCGGTCACACGGCGACCTATGACCCGGAATCTAAACGGATCTTTGTGTTTGGTGGATCAAAGCATAAGAAATGGTTCAATGATGTTCACATCCTGGACACACAAAGCTGGCGCTGGACTTTGGTGGAGGTTTGTTTGCAGTTTATTTGATAATTAAAGCCAGGGAGGGTGTTTTCTTTTTTCCCAAAAAAGTCTAGAAGTCTCTTCACATCCTCCAATTACAACATCCTACTGCAGTCCATAGAATATAGTCAGATTGTATCAAGCAATAGATTTAATATATGCTCAAATAAATCTGGTACATCTTGTTCATTTTAGGCGCAGGGTAAAGTACCTCCTCTGGCCTATCACAGCTGCAGTATGTTTCGGGGAGAGCTCTTTGTGTTTGGAGGAGTGTTTCCTCGCCCCCACCCACAGCCAGATGGCTGCAGTGATTCCATCTACATCTTTAACCCTGATATGGCAATCTGGTATCAGCCTATTGTCAACGGAGAGAAGCCTGCAGCACGCTCCGGGTGAGGCTCTCATGCATTCGCATTCTGACATGTCTGTTATACTCCAGTCTGCAAGATTGATTGATTAGCTTAATCCTGTTTTGAGCTGCATGTGTGGCAGCAGACTGTAATGGACCTTGAATCGTTTGTCCAGGCACTCCGCATGTGTGATGCAGGGGAGGATCTTTGTGTTCGGAGGATGGGACACCCCCGTCTGCTTCAATGACATGTTTATGCTAGACCTTGGTAAACAGTTTGCGAATTGTCTCTGCATATCTAATGTGCGGTATAACTCGTGCTGTTTGCACACAGTAATTACAGAAGTGCTCTTTAAATAGTTAATGTATTATGTTGAAATATCACATCCTTTTCCAGGCTTGATGGAATTTTCGGCTGTAACAACGAGTGGAGCTGCCCCGTCTCCCAGAAGGTAACTTTCAGAAATCAGACCTGACAGATCACATTATAAATCATTATTCTAAGATTATCATTGTGATTCGGGGTAAGGCAAGAAGACCGTATTGAACACTAATCTGTCATGTACTTGCCCCAAAAAGTTACAAATTGCAGCTTGCAAAATCTTTCTTGTTTAAAAGAAAAACCATGATGTTATTGGAAGCCGTTGTCTTTATTATAATGGTAAACTGATGACTGGTCGGCTCATGATGAAACTAGAGTACATTTTTCCCCATTGAGTGTTTGACCTCAGACTCTGTGTCACAGCTGGCATGGCTGTGCAGTTGTCTCAGACAGCAGTTTCCTGGTGCAGGGAGGATACAATGGGAACAATGCTCTAAGTGACACGTTCATCTTCAACACAGGTGAGACCAAGATGTTGTGGCCCTCGTTCCATAACGTCACAATCATTCTGGGTTTTCCTAGATTTCCAGTGTATATTTAAACATGCCACAGATGTGTTGATAGAGCTTGTGTTTATCCTGCAAGAGTCTGTCCAGAGGATAATATTTAGTTTGGTTCCTGGAGCTGTGATTATAGACTTGGTACTTTTACCTATGGCTTAAATGGTGTGTGTGTGTGTTTCAGACACAAGTTGCTGGTCTTCTCTGACTCTACCCCAGCTGACCTCCATACCAAGAGCTGGACACTCCATCATTACCATGCCATCCATGTGCATAAAGGTACTTACACACAAAAAACACTGAATTTCACTTTTTTTTTTAAACTGGTTTGCAGTTTGATTTTTTCAGTAGTCTAACTTTTAATGCTTGTTTCAGAGTGACCGTTTTATTGTAGTTTTATTCATTTCAAATTGGCTTTTACATTAAGTTTTCGTGTTCATTTTTGTTCAATTTTTAGGTGAACAAAATCTTGTGCTTTTGTCATTTAATTTTTCTACGCAAAATGAATTTTCAGTTGGTTGGTTTATTCCGATTTATTTTCGGTTAATAACTTAGTGCCTCAGCTTAGTGCCAAATGTATTTCACTTCATTGCTAAGGCAATATTTCTAGTTTGAGTTTAAGGTTTAAAAATCCTATTTACGTCTATATTTTATGATTTCAGTTCCTGGATTTGTTCTAATAGCTTTAGTTTGAATAACCTATAAAACCTTTTTTTTTTTTAAGGAATTAATGGATGATCAAGAGGAACTTTCAGAGCCCGTCCCACAAACACTGCTGGTGTTTGGTGGAGGTGACAATGAAGGAAGCTTCTTCTCAGATCTTATCACGATGCCAGTGATGGAGATAAGACAAGACTAAACATCTGTCAGGAGTCAGTTTTACATATAGGAAAAAATTATTTTTATGCTCTTGTGTCTCAACATTTGCGTGTGTGTGTGTGTGTGTGTGTTCTTTTATAATTAAATGATTCAAATCTTTAATTAATCCCTCAGTGTAATAGTGGTTCACTCAGGTATTTGCATCGTCATTAATTATTATTTGTTCATTATGCAAACTTTGAAGATGTCATTCTACTCAGTTCTGGTTGCGCTAATAACTTTTGAAATGACCCTGTTGTCGTAGACTTTCAAGTAGACTGTCTACTACACTAAAAAGCCTAGGGAACATGTTAGAAACAGTTCATCCAAAAAGGTGTGAATTCATTATGTACGCACCCTCATGTGATTACGTCTTTGCTGTAATTTTTTTTCCATGAAACAAGTCAAGTTTAAACCATACAGCACCATGCAATGTGTCCATATGGGGTCTGCTTTGTGTGATTTGAGCTCTGCAATAGCTTTGAATGATGGACAGACTGAGTTTTGTGTACATCCCTGCCTTTGAATGTTCTTTTAATGTGATATGTAATGTTTTATGACTTTAAGACTGTAAATATTGCCTCTGGAAACCTGTTAAAAATTAAATGTTTTAAAAATCTCATTGGCTGCTTTGTTATTGGCTGCTTTTCACACACCCCAGAGCAGGCCAGTCTTACAAGCACTGCTTCCTGGGTCACGGTACCTTGAGTCTCAGAATCTGTATGGCAACAGCCGCCGCATGATGTCACCCGACGTCTGCAGTCGCCGTGACGGCGGCGAATACCGCAGCGTGCGAGCGCCGCGCGCGGATCCGCCGCCGCCCCTCCCTCCGCCCGCTCCGGCCATGTTGCCTCTCGCGCTTGTTCCGGTATCAGGCACGAGCGTTTGAGCAGCTCGGCCGCAGTACGACACCGACCAGCCTCCACCGTTTCAACCCGAACCGATCATGGATTTTACAACCTGACTGGATGTTTCTCCTCAGACGTTAAACCTCCAACGTTTCCCTCAATACACGAGCCGTTTCTCACCGTTGAGCGGCAGAAGACGGTTCCGTGAATCTTGTGGATTTCTCGGGATGGATTATTTTTGAAATCCATCTGGACCTTCACCACAAACACGGTTGTTTTCCGTTTTCACTCCAGCGCCCTTGCTTTCGTTTCCCTGAATCTGACTGTTGGTGTTTTTTCACCTTTTGTTGACACTTATTGTTTTTTGAAGGTCGGTAAATTGTAAATGGTTTTTGGTCGGCCTAACCCTTCATATCGCTGTGTATATAAGACGCAGACGTACCGACTGCTTCCTTATCGTCTTCACCCGGTTTAAGTTAAGACCTGTAAAGATCTGAATTGTTTTTTTTTAAGTCTGGTGTATTTGGTAGACAAGCAAACATCAGTTTACGTCGTTTCCATGTTAGCCCCTTCAAGAAGTCTTCATGACCTGTTGTTCGTCTGGATCCACAGGAGACCTCAAACCGAGTTTCTCTCCGCATATGGACTAATGCTTGGCTTCAACTTGTTGATCTGCGTGGCTAGGTCTCACTAGCAGCTATCTGAAACGCCACGCAATATTCTCCGATCACCAGTTATAAATGCTTGCCCACCACTGAACCAGTTCATCCATTGATATTTCCTCCCCTTGGCCCTGTTTTTTGAGAACTCCGGGGCGAAAATGTCAACCAGACCTCCAGGAGTAGGTGTAATAGAGAATTCAAACCAGGTAAGAAACAGCGTCATTTTGCTTTTAAACGTGTGTATAAACTCTCTTTAGTATAGTTGGCAATGACGTATCTCATGGTTTTGCATCAAATTGTAATGCGTGTGCTCTGCAACCTGTTTTTATGTGACAGGTGGCCGTGTAAACGAGTTAGCTGGTTCAGGAAGAGTTCCTAACTTAACCCGACTACCCTTAACTGTTAACATTTCTCTGTCCTCCTTACTGTAGATTTCATAAACTTGGTACATTTGTATGACTGAGTTAGCCATGCTTCTACAGTACTTTAAATGTGTCTATGGGAAAACCAGTTCACAGGTTGTCTTGGAAGCCATGAAGATCATAGCCATGCCCCTCAATGCGATAAGGCACAGATTACAGCATGAGTACCAAAGGATGGAAAATGGAGACGTTCAGAGGAGGAAGAACAGATTCAGTGCTCATTAATAACGCACGCCAGCGTGACTAATGCTAAGTGCACTTCATGCAGTACGAAAGCCGGGCAACACTGACATGTGTGCTTCACTTAAGAGTTTTATTGAAAATAGACGGACTTGTGCATCTCTGTGGATGCTCTCTGAAGATCTCCAGTCTGTGTGTCTGCTTTAGCTGAGGAGACATGTGAAGAATGAATCAGTGGTGTTTATTATCCTGGTGAGGTTGTGGGTGAGTTTTAGCCTGCTGTGTAGGAGGAGAGGTATGAAAATGTGTTAGTATTTTGCATGTGTTCTGGACCAGCAGTGGATACTTTGCATAAAAATGGAACTTGGAAGAGAGGCTGCATGTATATTTGTGTTTATGTCTCGGACGGTGCTTTGCGTTTTTTAAGAAATGTGATCTTTAATTTTCTGTGCTGTTTCTTCATTGCATAATAGCTTTTGCAGTTGTTGTACTCATACGTGTGGCTCAAACAAATGCAGGTTTTTTTCCACAACACGGCTGTGCTCGGTATGAACAAGAGCCCGTTTGGCTGTCACTCTGTTCAGCAGCATCGTGGTATCTCTCTGAAACACACACTCCCTGAATAAGTGTGAACACAGGCTTTCCTTGTCCTTAATCACTCTGTGTGTCACCTTACTGGTGCCGTGACCTGACACCACTGGCTTGTGTTACTGGAATCCCAGCACCCACAAACACAGATTTAGAGAGAGAGAGAGAGAGAGAGAGACCTACACCTGCTTCTCACCCTCTAACACACAGAGCGAATGTTTCAGCCAAATCAGTTTTTGCCGAGACCAATATTTACTTTCCTAATACGTGTGCTTGAAATTTCTTGTGCTTGATTTATCAGTGTACGTTTTTCCAAAGAGAAAACGTGTTTGTCTATGTAATCTTTTATCAGAATTTGTTCAGCCTTTGAAATTACTTCCGGATGATGTCATCTAGGGGAAGGGAAAATAATCTTGAAAAATAAAACCAACAGGTAAATACTGTCGGTTTTGAGGCTGCTGTTGTGGCTAATGCATGCTATCGCTATGCTAACAGTAATGTAATAAAGACACGACACCTGCCTGCTTTTACACATCAAGTCCTGGTTGAGATCAAGTGGGAAGACGATTAAAGGGTTAAAGATGTTTATTTTTTTAGAAGTGTGTGTTGTGGTGTGCTTTTACTGTGATGGTACCGGATGAAAATAACATGGTTTTGTGACGTTATTTATAAAGTCATCCGTGCCATGGTGCTTACAGAAACACTTTGGTGCTACCATGTCTAAATGACCATTGTAGTGCCGTAGTCATTTTTGGTGCTACCACTAATACACAGATCTCTGAGACTCACGGTTTTCCACTGCAGCGAGTAACTCCATTAGAGCTCCTCGCACCACTGGACTGATCATCTGACTGGAATAAAAACCTTTTCTAAATGCAGGTGGTTGTGTGTGTGACAGCAGTTATCCTGATATCTTGATATCTTGGGATTAAACAGCGTTTCAGGTGTATAATCTTTTCAGATGCTTCGATATGAAACAATCTGTCATCATGTAATCTGTAGGGGTGGCCAGATTACAGTATAGACAGATTACAGTAATTCCTGGATTAAGATCCGTGAACCCTCGAGGAAATCTCAGATTCTGTCATGTCAACAGCTCAGTTATAACCACAGCCATTCAATCTTGAGAGGAACGTCACCTGAAACGCTTCAGTTCGCACAGATTAAAATGTAATGAATTGTACAGTAAGTATTTAAAGAGTTTAGCAATGATTCTGTCAGATGTTTATCTGGAAAACATCCTTTGCCTCACTTGATTTCACATATGTCTGTCAAACGGTTTCTGTTTCATCTGTGTTTCTTTCTTTTCATAAAGTATTTTTCCTTATTCTTTCTTTTCATAAAGTAATTTAAAACTCTTAAATTATTTGTTATGGAAATTAAGAACGTTTCCATATTGTTTTAACCTTAGAAAATCATTACAGTTTTCCTGTAGCATTGTGTTAGCAGCGCAAAGGTTGTGGGTTCGGTTCCAGGAAACACATATACTGGTCAAATGTATAACTCAGATGTACTGTAAGTCGTTTTGGATAAAGGTGTCTGTCAAATGCACAAACATAAATTGGAACGTAAGACATTAAAGTGAATAGAACCGTTCTCTTGCTGTTATTGGGTTAGGTGTGGTGCAGTCTGAAGTGTGGGAGGTATTACATCAGATTCACTGTCAATACTGATAAACTGCTAGACAGAACATCAGCATCTAATCAGCGCTGTGGACAACTGCTTTCATTCAGGTCCTATTGTCTTCTATAGCTACAGGAAAGAGCCACAATATTGTGATCTGACAATATTAGAATGTTTTGCTGTAGTTCAACTGTCAATTGACTAATCGACTGTTCAGATCAACACCAATAACAAATGTTTGGGACAACAGAACACGGTAGGCAATGTCAGAGAGGCTAGCAATAGCAAGCTAGCTTTGAAAGCATAAGATCCCGCCCTCCCTTCAGAGTGCTCTCCTAAGCCACGCCTCCACCAACACTTGAACACATAAAGAGATTGACATGCAAGTACAAAACATATCTTGTGTGGAAGGTGCAGGACCATGAAATATGTTATATTTATTTTTTATATAGATATAAATCTATTTATACTGCCATCAGAATGTGAAGTGACTCACATTCTTCATAACAAAAACCTTTCTGGAAGAAGAATTGCCTACCCAGCCTTTAACGAGGGCTTCATGTTCATTTATGTTTGAATTGTTTTAAATGCAGTGCGCTCTCGCTCTCCACGCATGTAAGAAGTCAGAGTTTTATGATTGTAAGCAGCCAATGAAGCGTAAAATCTCCTGTGCACAAAGAACAATGCCCACTTCACCTTTTTAATAGGTTTGAGTTTCACAGTCACATTGTTGCCAAGATTGATCGTCAGTCGAGTAAGTCGATGAGTGTGAGTTACACGCTGAGGAGAGGTAAAGCTCACGGCCTCTCTCATGTTGTTCTCTGGTCATGTGTGTAATAAACATCACATTTCCTCTGTGGTTCATAACAATCCCACCCGCATCTTAAATGGTAAATGTGCCACAGTCCCGTAAACCATTCATGATCAAACTGCAGTTCAGCCTCTGACTGCGTTCCACGTGATAACTTTTTAAAGAAGAAGGGAACTGTACTGTAGTTCGCATGAAGCAAAGCGCAGAACTGCTTTTTTATGATCAAATAAACGTAATGGTCAGCCAGACCGGTATCCACGAGGAAAAACTGAGCGTGATAAAATCACTTAAATGTTTAAAATTAAAATGTTTCAAATGTATCTGCCAGTTACTTTGAAAATGTCTCTATCGTGTTTATCAGGCCTCTGGAAAAGTGTCTAGCATATGATCTAAACCCTATTCAGTTATTGCAACAACACAGCTTATATACATATTATAATCAATATACTATAATCTTATATTACAATCAATATAAATCAGTGAATCAGAAATAAATGAATCAGTGTACTGATCAATATAAGGAAAGCACAACGTAAAATATAAGACTGAAAACCACAGACATCTAGGTAGGAGATGTATTTACATTGATGTTCTGTGGGACCACACCCAAACAAATAAAGCATCTAACAAAACAGAGTCAGGCCAGATTCACCTTTCAGAAGAGGGTGAATTTGAATACTGTCAGAAAGCTGTTAAGCTTTAGGTTTGGTGTCGGGAGGTTGGCAGGTGATGTGTAAGTTTAACGTCAGACTGTGAACTATGTGAACTGTGGACCCTCTTTAACTGCCTGTCCTTCAGTGGATCAAACACACTCACATTTACACACGACATCGCGTCTTTACTGCCCTGAGCCTGGAGTCCAGAGTCTAAAGTGTGTGTGTGTGTGTGAACAGGCCTTTCCAGTTGTACTGGGTGTGAAGGCGACTGAAGGGAGTGCCAAAACGTTCTTTCTGTTTTCAGGAGCTTGACGTCATGTGGGGGTGTGTGTGTGTGTGTGTGTGTGTGAGGAAACAAACTGATTTGTTATTAGATGTTTACTTTAATTCCATATGTTGTATTCAGACATGACTGTTAGACACCTTTAAGTGTTTGACAGCTTTTTTATTTTTGTATAGTTTAGTTTTCTGTTCAGATTTCCCTTCGTGGTCCTGTTTTCTTCAGACCCACTTGAGTCACCAGAAGAGTTTTCATGCGATATCTTCACTCCACATGGACAGAATGGCACAAGCCGCACCCCTGCTGCACTCAAGAAAGAGCCGGTCACATGACTGAGCTTCTTTCCCTGCGGAATAACTGCTCATTCAGGGAGGACATATTAATACCAGCATTATTTATTCACTGGTGACAGTTTTTTTGATGTAGGACTGGCTGAGCTGAGGAGAGAGGTGTGATAAAGAAGAAAGAGGGACGTGTCTGCGCTCTCTGTTTGTGCCTTTGGCTTCCTCCAGACTCAGTTTTAAATAGAGGCAGTGTGGGATTTACAGCCTCGTGCGTTGCCTGTAGGCCCCGTGTTTCCTGCCTTCACTCCTCCATCAGTTCATCCTTCCTTCTCTTCCTTTGTCTGTTTCGCCTGCAATCTCGATCTATCCACCTATCCATCTTTTGTTCTTTCTTTCTTCATTCTTTTGTTCTTTATCTCTCTTTCATTCTGTCTCTCTCTCTCTCTCTCTTTCACCATCATGTGTGTTATTAGCAGGCTGTGACTGAAGCTTTGTGTTATGGTCAGAACATCACACGTACCTGTGCTGTGTTTGTTTGTACAGCAGTACAGTGTGATTTGAAATGAGGCAGAAGAAGTGTGTAGGAGTGCAGTTTCATCTGTGGCGCTGCTGCTGTAAGATATTGTGTTTGACAAAAATTGTGAGTTTTCAGTCTGATTGAATCTGATGAGAGAAAGGAAACACGTCTTTTCTATGCACGATCTTGGCTCTCTGCACATTACAATAACATGATTATGATAACAGGTGATTGTGTATTACCCGCTGTATTACAGTTCATGAAGAAATTATGTTTTGAAACTGCTGCAAACGCTGCATCGTCTACAGAACCCGGACATGTGATATAGTAACCGGATCGTGTTTCTGTTTACAGACGGACATTTGCTGCAAAATCAAACATGACAGCTCAAATTATAAGTCATTATTATATACTTGCCATTGTGAAGCGGGGTAGGGTGAGGAGATCGTGTTGAACACTGATCCGTCATGTACTGGATCATTTTAACCAATAAAAGCTTCGCAGTGTTGCCAAAAATAGTATGATTCGTTTAGTACAGTTTAGTTATGGGAGGTTTGCAATAAGAGAATTTGGTAGGAAACACTGGTGTGTGTGTGTGTGTGTGTGTGTGTGTGTGTGTGGGAGCTGCAGTATTTATAGATCCTCTTCATCGTGATGGTCGCTCTCTGGGCGTGTTTGACCGTATGCGTGTTGAGAAAGCGTTTCTCTCCTTTCAGGCAGAGATGAGCTGCAGTCGGTGTGCTTTGATTATGACACCCCGTTTCACTGGCACTGCTGGAGGTGAGAACGAGGGATGAAGACAAAGAGGGAGAAATAGAAAAGGAAGAGAGAGGGGCGGAGGGAGAGGGAAGCTGTCCTTTAGAAAGGTAAAGAAAAGATAGCATGAGGGCGAACAACACATCTCCATGGCAACGCAGCAATCACGACCCAGCGACTGACTGCTTCTTTCAAGATGTGCTGGATTGTGTGTGTGTGTGTGTGTGTGTGTTTTTAAAATGGAATGAGAGAAGGCTTTACAGCTACTTGTATTATCTCATGGGGAACAAAAAGTGTCCCCACAAGGTCAAAATTTACTGGTATCACTATACATGAGGGGACATTTGGTCCCCGCAACATAGTAAATACCATTACACACACAGAGACACACGCTTTTAAAGAGACCCTTAAAAAAAGCTTAGCAATGACACTAACAGCCAAGTCAAACCCGTCTGTGTCATTTAACTGCACAGAGCGTTTAGGGGAGCTTCTGGTTCTGATGGGCTGTCCTGGTTTTCCTGCCGAGCTGAACCAGGGTCAGTGAAACACCGGATCTCAGGAGAAGGTGGAATTTAATGTTTAGTGCTGAAGTGAGCAGACTCCGGCAAACCCAAAAAAGATTCGGCGACAGACAGCGTGCCAGGAGGAACATTCTCCTGTCATCACCGCTGTCTGTGTGTTGGAGGGTATAATTACAAGCAGAGATAGATGATGACAAGACCCAGGAAAAAATGAGTTATATTAAACCCAGACTGACCTTCATCCCAGATGATTCTTTAATAGTAAGGTAGATTATACTTCTAGATACTAAAAATGAGCCCTTTCCAGACTTGGGCTGTGTGCTGAAATCTTGCAAGCTCTCTCGTTGTCTGTTATCCATGTAAGCAGCAGCTTTCGAAGGATTCGGCCAGAATCGAGTGTTTTTATTTGCAACGGCCTTCTGTGTCAGAAGCACAACTACACAGCCTGAAATGTGGCCTACACAGGCAGCTCGCCTCGATTTCAACACTTTATACCTTAAACTATGAACTGCATCTCGTGCATTTCCATGCACGCCGTGTTATCACGCGTTTGGGCGTCAGAGATTCGTCAGAAAGGTGTGTGTGCGATTGTAAATGTGCATCGTGTCATCGTAGTGCGGTGTTTTATTGACGTTTATGAGTGATGTATTGATGTCGCTCCTGCTTTATGTATGTATCAGCACTCAGACATGGATGCCAAAGTCTATACTCTGAGTGGCCAGGCATATCTGCACACCTTACGTCCTTGCCTCTCTGTTCCTGTCCGCACTCTGTCAGTCTCCGTTTTTATGCCCTGACCTTTGCTGCTGCTTTTGGCTCATGTTACATGTAAACACGCACATATATAGTGTGGCAATACGGTGTTGTTTTGGCTAACTGTTCGCATGATTTTCCTGTGAGCTGCCCGCCGTTCATGACTGATATCATGTGACGTGGTTAAAGAAATAAAGTGTTTTTTATTGGATGCATACTTCTGAGTGGTCACCAGTTAGCGAGGTGACGTCAGACGTCAAATTCACAGGCTTTGATCTTCGATCGAGTTGGTCTTTGAAGACGGATCTGTCATGAATTACAGTGCACAGATATGTGCGGTTTGCAGACACACAACACACAAACTCATGGACTTGACTGAGGTCTCCTTTGATGATTGAACTTCTCTTTAATGAGACCAGCGTTGCTTTAGCTGAAGTACGAACTGAAGGAACGGCTGTAAAGACAGAGATGTAGTTACAAGCAGTCCGTGATGCTGGTTTTGTACGTTTAAACTTCTGTAAATGTGTTTGGGACTAAGTCATGGAATGAAAGGACAGGAAAGCTCGAGAAAGGCGCGCAGCATATTCGTGCCTGTCCGCATTCATTTGTGACATTTTTGACATTTGTGTGTGATTCAGCAGATGGACCAGTCCACTTTAATCTAATCTAATCCACTTTAATCTAATCCAATCTAATCTGGTCTGATCTGTATGTTTCTCCTGTGTAATGGGGTAAAGTGGGAAATTGGGGTTTAATCTTCATTTGCAGCAGAGATTTGAGGTAATTTGCTGGGATTAGGGGCAGTCAGGTGTTTCTAAACACGTCCGCTAGGTCACATGGGATTAGAGTTTTTATTCGCTAGAACGTTCCCTGGTTCCTCCTCTTCTTTCCTTCCTCCCCTGATTGGTGTCATTGAGATCCATAACTGTATGTTCAGTTTTTATTACGACACTCATGCAGGTCTGACTGTAATGTTACTGTTAAAATGTTGAACAGTGAGATGTTGAAAACTGAGTTTTAACTTCTGTTTTTATATCTTAAGAATTATGTCTTAAGAATCTTATATCTTAAGTGTGGGTGGTGCGTGTGAAGCCAGGTGCCATCGTGCTAGGTTGTCGTGGCTGGTTGCCATGTAGTTGCCAAGGTATTTTGAGGGGTTGTTACTGCGTTGCAGTGCGGTTGCTAGGTTACTTACTCATTGACGACAATATGAGGTGTCAATTGATGTAAACGAGTTAACCGGTAAAGTAATCGTGTGTGTGTGTGGGGGGGGGGTCAGAGTTTGTGTATAAAGGGACATTGAGAGATTTCACCAGGTGCTGAAGGAAGGTCATAAATTAACAACTGTTCATTCTGACAGTTTATGTGCTTATCAGAGACATTTTCCTGTTTCTTTTGTATTGTTTCTGAACTGTAAACACTGCTACAGACGGCACAAGGCTACTGTTGTACGAATGTGATTCTAATATTGTGTTGTGTACATTACAGCAGACTGCCCGTATACCTGGAACTGTACTGACAGTAAGAAAAGTAGGAATGATATAGGAACACTTCCTGTAGCTCAATTGGTAGAGCATTACATTACAAGCACAAAAGGTTGTGGGTTCGATTTCCAGAGAACACGCATACTGGTAAAATGCACCATTAAGTGGCTTTTAATAAAAGTATCCGCCAAATGCATAAATATAAATAATGTGAATACAAGAACAGGAAGTGAAGGGGCGAGTTTGTTCTACAGATTGTTTTAAATGACACTAGATGTGAATTTTGGATACGGCTTTGTTTTTAAACTACACACTGGGTACAGTGCAGCAACAATGGGACAGAAAACGGCTTCAAACTGCAGCTCATAACAACCAAAAACACTCGTATAATTCAGTTGAGACTCCTGAATATGTTTGCCACTCTCGCTCAAGAATACCATCGTGACTCTTGCGTGTTTTCGCAGCTGAACCGTGTGGGAACATAACTGTGTTTAGCACTCCAAAAAGTACCGTCAGCTACATATTCTGGTGTTGTGTGAAAGTGTCCATATTTTCCTGGCCAGCTCTTGTGAATCGGTGTGTGATGGGGGGTGTGCACATGAGAGTTGAAAATGCTTTCTGACGACCCCGAAATCTGATTTATCTAAACAGATTTACATACGTTTTGGGAAAGTAATGTAAAACATTTATGTTTGCTGTGAAGTCAACGAGCCTTTTATGATTAAAAGATAAATATGAGGCAAAGTACAGAATGTTTCATTTTGTTATTTGGCTGTTTCAACACATGCGTGTTTTGCCGGTCTAGAAGACCAGCAGAGTTTCATTATTTTATCTAATGTGAGTGTTAGGACAGTTGGCTCACAGTTGTGTTTGTAAGTAATCGGCTGTGTCGCATTATTTGCACATTAACTGCAGGGAATGTGTAGTATCAGTTCTGTTCGTTGTTTCTGCAGTCTACATTCAATGGAACACATACGCCAAGACGAGAGAGCTGACTCTGACAGGGAAGCATTAAGAAACGTCCAAAATTGTGACATTCTGTGCTTTTGCCTCTTATTCATCTTTTAATCATAAAAGATTTCTGTACTTTCCCAAAACTTACAGAGGACACTGTATATAGCCGATTTGTATCTTCTTATGTCTGATTTTTGTATTTTCCTCTTCGTTAACAGAGCCATTCTGATGGCAAAGGCGGAGGGCGTTCCAGCGCGCCACGCTGTCGGAGTTCAGTGGCGACAACGGCCGATGAGCAGCCCCACATAGGCAATTACAGACTGCTGAAGACCATCGGCAAAGGCAACTTTGCAAAGGTTAAACTGGCCCGACATGTCCTCACGGGCAAAGAGGTAAATAGATCTCTTGTATGTCTCTCTGTACATGATTTCTAAAGTGCTTCTGTGCATCTGGTTTGTCAGATACTGTGCTTTCTCAGTTCTGTGCTTTCTGTCTAAAACTGAGCTCAGACACTGAGCTTTCCTGTAGCTCAGTGGTTAGAGCATGGCGTTAACAATGCCAAGGTCATGGGTTCGATCCCAGGGATTGCGCATACTTAAAAACAATGTGTAGTATAATGCAATGTAAGTCGCTTTGGATAAAAGCATCTGCCAAATGCATAAATGTAAATGTACTGTAAATATAAAGCAAGAGATTTTAAAGCAAGCGATTTTTAATGGAAGAATGAGCAGAGCAGAAATTTGCAGCTTTTCTCACAAGGTTTGTAAATCAGAACTATGTGGTCAATATAACAATAAGGTGATCGACTCGGCAGCAGAAATGGTTTTGTAAACTGTGATGTTGTGTGTTTCTTGTTTGCAGGTTGCAGTGAAAATCATAGACAAGACGCAGCTGAACTCCTCTAGTCTTCAGAAAGTGAGTGTACAGATCATCTGCGTTTATCTGTTTATCTGTCTGGAAAATTACAGGAAGACAGGCTGAAGGATTTCCTGAAGTAACAGACTGAAGGAACGAGTCCTCCTGTACACACACACACACACACACACACACACACACACACACACCTACAGACACACACTGCTCATGTAACATTAAAGGCAGGGTCGGCGATCTTACCGGAAATATTTTGTTATGCTTGTTGAAAGTCACTCCATATCCTCATAGCAATCACTAAGTGGTCTAAATATATTTATATACATGTATTTTCTTCTGTGGAAGGCGCAGGGCAGTAAAATGTTCATCCAATCATTGCATTAGGTCCAAATGCAAATTGCATTCGTTCCAAATGTATAATAGGACGTCCTGCTTGCCTGTCAGATTCTGTATTTGCATACCTCAGCACACTACTCGAGGAAGCATGGCTTTGGAGAGCACTCTGAAGGGAGGGCGGGATGCTTTTAAAACTAGCTTGCTGTTGCTAGCCTCCTCTAAATGTCTACTGTACCATAAAAAACATCAGCAGAGCGTTGTGCTAGAACTGGAGGTGATGCATGACTGCTGCTGCTCCTGGCGCCACGTTAATGCGTTGCATGTTCTGTAATGTTAATATATAATCACAGGTTGTTGCGGTACATGAAGTACATGAAGTGCTACGTGGATTATGAAAGCAAAACATAGTTTGGACGTTGATTTTTCCATTATTTCAAGTTCTAGGAACTTTTTTAGATGTTTTTTAACGTTATTGCCTGGTTATAAGAACGTTATTCAAGCATTTTCAGACAATTCTGTTGTTTTTTATTTAACTAAAAACATAAGAATAACGTATTTATATTTATATATAAAATTTAAAAAACTTTCTACTGCTGTTACTGTTACTATAAAAATGTTTTTAGAGAAGCTTTTAGAGAATGTTAGCCCATGCTAATGAGTTCATGATCTCTGGTCCAAGTATTACAATCTCCACAGCTTGTCTAATGATCTTCTTAAACTCTCTTCTTTCTGTTTCGTCAGCTTTTCAGAGAAGTGCGAATCATGAAGCTCCTGAATCATCCTAACATCGGTGAGTGAAGTGAGATCAGACCGGCTGCACCGCGGTGTAACCCTTCAGATGATGTCAGCATTTGGGCTCAGTGTCTGCTGTAAATAATCAACATCGTCCAGTCTGAGGTCGTATCAGTGTGACAAAATTGCAGACGTCAGAATTTGGGTTTGATGTCACTGGTTCTGAGGAAACGGAGCGTTTGATGTGCACTGACAGGCGATCACTTACACACAGCAGTAAAACGATGCTGATGTATGGAAGTGCGTTTAAGTGCGTGTGTGTATTTGCCTGAGCTATCCTGGCGGTCTCATTGAAATCGCTCGCTCATTAGCGCTCAGCTTGTGCTCATAAATATCAAAGCACAGGGTTGAAATATGAAAGCCCTCTTTGAGCACAAGAAAGAGAGAGAATCCAGTCCTGGTTCAGAGCCTTTGCTCTCTCTCTGTTCAGCGGACGAGTGCAGCCGGTATCACATCACACAGTCGCAGCTGATTCATCTAAAACACTCCTTCATCTTCCAATGATGACACGCAAATGGGAGATTATGTGTTTTATTCACTGCATTAAATGTCAAACAGCAATGGCCTGTTTTGATTAAATAGACTGTGTTGAATAGTTTACGGCCTGTTCGTTTTTTTCAAATATTTTACTTTATTATGGCCTCTTAAGATGTTGTTTGTTTGGACTCGGAAGGAACATGATATGTTATTCTTCCTTCAGAACCTTTTTTTTGCTTTGTGCATTTCTGGGTTTTGTTGCTGCTTTCTCGAGACTTTTAAATGGAAGGAGAAAAGTTTCCGATCTTCTGTTTCATGAATCTGGTTCCGATGTCGTTCGTAAATGTAATATTTGGCGATAAACTTCGGTTACAATCAGCTCAGCTGCAGAAGACAGATTTGGAATGAAAGCTTGGAGCGCGTGTTTGAGGAGAGACGTGTTATCACTGGATAAAAGCGTCTGCCGAATGCGTAAATGTAAAGAACTCATCATTATTTGTGAAAACGGGTCTAATGGAACTCAACAACACATAACACAAAAAATCATTTTAAAATATGTGTAAACAACTATTGGAATCAATGTGATTTCATTTTAAAATCTTGTCGTGTGTGAGCAGAAAATTTGGACTTGAATGTGAATGTGGTGTGAATAGGTCTTAAGACACTGACATGGGTTGATTTGTGATGATCTCTCTCCCTCTCTCTCAGTGAAGTTATTTGAGGTGATTGAGACAGAGAAAACGCTGTATTTAGTGATGGAATACGCCAGCGGAGGTGAGTGAACTACATGTCAGAGAACTGACAGCTGTCAGTCACAGGCGTTCTCTTCACTGTACTGTTGGCCCTGCATTGGGATAATGTAATGATCTTTCATCTTCCTCTTTCTCTTTTGTTCTTTGTCCTCTAATCTTTCTGTTCCTCTTCTGCTAATGTATCACCACTTACCTGTAACTTCCTCTTCTCATCTTCTGCTCCGTTGCTTTCATTTCTTAGGCGAGGTGTTCGATTACCTCGTGGCTCACGGGAGGATGAAAGAAAAGGAAGCGCGTTCCAAATTCAGACAGGTGAGTGTGAGCACATGTCAGTGAGTCGGGGGTCACATGTGCACACAGTAAAGCGCAACACTCTCTCTCTGACACGCACCCATGCATGACATGCATGTTCTGCCAAAAAACACCAGAGAACGTGCCAAAGAGCCAATTCTGGGTTTCAGGAGAAACATTTGGTGGAAAAGGAGTTATTAACTTGTTATATAAGTAGGAAAATGTGTAAGTGTGCCCGTTACTCCAGCACCTTAATTACTCCTAGAACAGCTTAATTAACGAGCTTCAGCTCCCATGAGCAACCAGAACGTCTTCACCTACTGTTCTGATTCTCACCACATCTTCTACCTCTGTCTCTCCAGATTGTCTCAGCTGTGCAGTATTGCCATCAGAAGTGCATTGTACACAGAGATCTCAAGGTGAGAATTTGTGTGTAGGGTTGCACCTGAACATGACCAGGCTGAGAAGTGTTCTGTGCATCTCTGTTCATCTCTCAGTTGGTCTTTAGAAGCTCTCATGGGTCCTCATTTCAAACGAACATCAATATGCTATTCGAGTCTATCAACTATCATCTGCCTATTAACATGAAAGGAAGTTCCTCTGTCTCTCTCTCTCTCTCTCTCTCTCTCTCTCTCTCTCTACAGTGACCCTTGAACTTAGGAGTCACTGTCTCCATGGAAACATGACATCCCCCTCTCTTTTCAAACATGTTTCAGACAGCTTTAGATTAAATGTGATAATCACAGACGCACACAGTTGTAATTGTAACTGTGTTGATCACTCGATTGCTGTAATTCTCTTCCACCCTCATTCAGTTTCCCCTAGAAAAGGACATATCACATGTGATGCAGTGTGTGCTCTCTCTCTCTGTCCTACACACACACACACACACATTTTCTAAGTAATGGCATCACAGTTCTGGAGATGTATTGACAACAGAAAGGACAGTGGTTGACATATTGATCTAATAGGAGAACCACAAATAATAAAGCATTTACTTGAGGTCTGTGGTGTGTGTGTGTGTGTGTGTGTGTGTGTGTGTTAACCACACCTTAACAGTATGGCTGCAGAAGTTTATGACTGTTTAGGGTCAGATTCCAGCCTCTGTATCGTTGTTCTGTCGCAGCAGTTTTGGTTGTGTTGATTGTTGACTGCAGGCAAAAGAAATTGTGGAGCTGAGTTGTGAGTCTGCAGTCAGAGATGAATGCGATGAGTGAGAGAAACTGGGCAACATGAAATGACAGGCTGTGAGTCAAAAGACAGACGGACAGACAACACATCTTTGAGCTGAACTGCTCTTGCTGTTTGTCTGAGAATCACGGTTCCACCTGCACACAAATAACTGCTGCTTCCTTAAAATGAGTCACTAAAAAAGAGTCGTGAATCAGCGTGAAACTCGCAAGTTGTTTTTACTTTCAGTCATTTCTGACTCAAAACGAACAAAGATCTCTTTGTTTTGGCTGACTGAGACACACGAAGACACAAAGTTAAATAGATTTTCTTGATAAGAGTTTAAATTAAATTAAAAACACACATTAAATGTTATATATTCAGCTTGGGGTTGGAGGGGGTGTTGATGCCCAGCTGTGGAAGAAATTGGTAAAAAGAGGTTTGAGCGGGCTGTGAGCACACACCAGATCAACGTCAATCTACTGTTTTAAGCACAGAGATGGTACAGTAACACATCTGTCAGATGTACACTCTGATAAAGCTTCATTTGTTTCTTTATTGCTGTGTGTGTGCGCGTTTATGTGTGTGTGCATGTTGTAAAAGTTTGTCTCAGTTAGCTGAGTAATATTTAACTCTGCAAACCGAGCCCAGTTAGCACCCCGCATCTGTTGCTAGGCAACACGGCCTCCCTGTGCAGCTAAAGTTGGTGTGTAGATGTTGAGTGGCAGCGCGAAGGGCGAGTCTCAACAATAACACACACATGCCCTGCAGACACACACACACACAAGTGCATGAGAGAACTCATTAGGAAAGTTGCACAGGCACAGAAGGAAGAGAGAAAGGCATTTCTGACGTGTTGGAAGTCGAAAAGCAAGATGTAGGTCGTGTGCATGTTGCTGATTGCATGAGACTGTGAGTGCTGTATTTGTAATCGTTCTTGTTCTCCATATCAAGTATCGTCTGTTTCAAAGCCTTGTCGGCCTTCTAAATGCTCTTTTCCATTTTGATTACTCCATCCTCTCTCTCTCTCTCTCTCTCTCTCTGTCTCTCTCTCCTTAGGCTGAGAACCTTTTACTGGATGCCGATATGAACATAAAGATCGCCGACTTCGGCTTCAGTAACGAGTTCACGGTGGGCAATAAGTTGGACACGTTCTGCGGAAGCCCACCGTACGCTGCTCCTGAACTCTTCCAGGGCAAGAAGTATGACGGCCCGGAGGTGGACGTGTGGAGTCTCGGGGTCATACTTTACACGCTGGTCAGTGGCTCGCTGCCTTTCGACGGACAGAACCTGAAGGTGAGGCCGGGAAAAGAGGGCGTGGCTGTTTTTTAGGTGTTCTTTTTCATTTGTTTATTATTTGTCTGGGTGTGTCTGCTACGCTTTGTCTTATCATTTCTGTCGCCTCTTGTCGTTTGCGTTCACTCGACAGGAGTTGCGAGAGCGTGTTTTGAGGGGAAAGTACAGGATTCCCTTCTACATGTCCACCGATTGTGAGAACCTGCTGAAGAAGTTTCTCATCCTTAATCCCACCAAGAGGGGGAGTTTGGAGGTGAGCTTGGTTTAGATGTATGATAGAATTCTGGTAAAATTCTATTCAAACACGTTACATAGTGGTTGCTATCAGGATGTAAAGAGGCTTTACACCAGCATAACAACAAATGTTTCTGTTAAAAAAACCCTACTCTGCCCTGCTTAGTGATGATAGCTTATGGTTTGCTGCTTCTGGGATTCGAACCTGCAACCTTTACCATCCCAGATCTCTAAATGCTATAAAATTCATATTCGGTCATGTGGTCCCTAACAAGCTGTCTGGTTTGGGCTCAGCAGCAGATCATGAAGGATCGTTGGATGAATGTAGGTTATGAGGAGGATGAGTTGAAGCCCTACATCGAACCCCAACCCGACTACAAAGACCCCAGAAGAACAGGTGTGTGTAAACCCCGCTTCAGTTTACATGGAACTTGAGTTATGATCTTGAGTTGATGATGAGTCGTCTCTCCCAGAGGCTTCGAGTATGGGAATAATGTTTATGTGTTTGTTGTCCCCTCAGAAATAATGCTTCAGATGGGTTTCCTTCAAGAGGAAATACAGGATTCCCTCATCAACCAAAAATACGATGAAATCATGGCAACCTATTTGCTGCTTGACTATAGAAATTCCGAGGTACACACATACGTAAACACACTCTTGAACTCCAGTTCGGCAAAATCTGTTTATGATGATGAACTTTGTCCTCACTGAAATCTGGCATCGCTGAAAATGTTGACTTGCAGCTTGATGAGGGCGTCAACTTGTCGCTAAAGCCACGCCCAGGAAGTGACCTCACAAACAGCAACGTCCCGTCTCCGCCCCACAAGGTACAGCGCAGCGTGTCCTCCACTCAGAAGCCAGTCAGAAGATCAACAGAGCAGGGTATGTTGATTGGCAGGTTTTGAGAGCTGTCGGAAACACAATAGACTTCATCTTAATCGTCACACTGTCTCAATCTTTTCTTGTTCTTCTCTTTAGGATCATATTCGAAAAGGTCTCAGGGAGACAACAAGTCTGCAGTGGAGGATTCTGGGAGGAAAGGTTCAGGTAGCTCCACCAAAGTTCCACCCAGTCCTGTCATCTCCAGCGAACGCAAGAAGAGCTCCACACCTTCTACTGTAAGTGTGCGTCTGATTAGTGCTGTGTTTGTGTGTAATATTCAGTTCAATACATTCTTTAATGCTGTTACTACAGATATTACTACAGTTAGCTCATTAAGACCCAAATGCTTGTCTTTGAAGGAGTCAAAATCAAGCTTCACTGCGTTGATCCGACTCGTGTCTTTTCCTGATCTTCCAATTAGAACAGTTGTAACCGGGCAGCATGGCTGTTGTTCTTCAACAAACCGAAATAAAGCACATACAGCACAGCACAGCACAGTAGAGCGTTGAAGCTTTTAAAGTCCGCATGAACCGAAAGTTGCAAGCGACTACAGTGTTCTGATGCAATTCAAAAGGAAACAGAAAAATCGGGGGCGTGGCTTGAAGAGCAAGCGTTTCAAAGCTTGCAGCAGACTGACAGTTGAAGGGGAGTGGTTAACAGCTCTGGCTCCGCCCAAGATCCAATGGTGACTTTAGAACAAGAGTTGTAAATAAAGTAGCAACTTCACATAATGTTCTGCAGAAGTTTCCCTGTGCTTGGAGAACATGTTATTACTCTCAGGGTTGTAGGGATTTTGGACTTAACAGCAGTGTGATTTTGAAACATCTTAACTACTGCTTCTGGTCTCAGTCACATGGGGTGCGTTGGAAAGCATCTGCGTTCCACACTGATCTTTTTTCAGGCAACAGATGGCTGGCAGGGCCTGCCCGGTGTTAAAGTTCTCTTTCTGACCCAGAGACGTCTGGCATGGCCGGCGCTCATGGCTTCTCTCGGGTTATTTCTGTAAAAATGCCGGAGATTTACGGTTTGGCAGAGTTTGCACGCACCACATCACACTTGGAATTTCTGCGTTCGCAAAAAAGGAGCAAATATTTGTAAACAATAGATACGCTTTCCATTTTCTTCTGTTCTGCAGAACAAAGCAAAGATTCTCAAGACAATCATCTTTCTCGTGTAGGTTGATATTCTGATCATTTTCTGCTGATGTGTGTATCTGTGATTTCAGAATAGCATTTTGTCCACGGGCACGAGCCGCAGCAGAAATTCCCCTATTTCTGAGAGAGCAACTCTGGGAGTTCAGAACGGAAAGGACAGGTAATTCCAAACACACACACACACACACTGACTCACACACGTTTTTTTAAGGTTATACATCTCAAAAACGACAGAACAGAAAAACCTTTCTTCTAAGAAAGAGGTTTTTTCTGTTCCTTTTCAAAGTACAGAGAAAACCTCTTTCTTCTGTCTCATACACTTACACACTCTTCACTTCAGATAAGATCATTTTCTCAAATTTACACTCTTATGCAACCACACACACACACACACAGTCTCTGTCTCTGTGCTGTTGGCTGTTACCTGTATGCTGGCATGCTTTTAATCCCCAGAAAGACAGAATCGTGCCAGATTAACATACGTACTCTGGATTTCAGACAGATTAGTGCCGCCTCTTTGACTGGGATTATGAAGAACCATCTCGTTCAAACTCGCACACAATGACATGCATTCAAAAGCCACAATCAAAATCACTAGCATTTAGTGTTATTTTTAAAACTCTTTAGATGTCTTCATTGGGTAACACATAGGCACACACACATGTGTGCGTCCTGCTGACAACACTGTGTCATAGCATCATGTCAGCCACGTATAACCCTCTCCACAGTCCACATCCTCTCAACAATCCACCCCTTTATCACTGCAACCCTCAAAAATCAGTCACCCTTCCTCCATTATAGCCAAAAAACTCCCCACATAACTCCTCCCTCCCCACATAACTCCTCCCTCACCCCATAACCCCTCCCCTACCACATAACCCCTCCCTCACCACATAACTCCTCCCTCTCCTCATAACTCCTCCCTCTCCTCATAACTCAATGTAACTCCTTCCTCTTCATATAACTATTCCCTTCTCACATAACTCCTCCCTGTCTAACATTCACATGCTGAGGAAGATACATGTATATGCTCACTGGAGTGGACTGTGTGATGTATTCATAATACATAAGCATATGCATAACGTGCTTTTATTACGTGGTTTGGTAGCTTTCTGTTCACTGGAGTCATGTTGCACAAAGATGATTTTTTTAAACTCAGTGTAGAACTGTGACGATCAGCACACGTGCTAAACGAATGTAGCATAAGCCTTCTGCATTTATGTCTATAGCAGTAATTTATTTTTGGCAAAAACTACCTTTAAGATTGATTCAGTGAGCAGATTCCAGTGCAGAAACTCTTCACTTTCGGTTCTCTGTGGATGTGTGTAAGTGAATTTATGTTAAAGACCTCATGAAATGAAAAACAAAGTGGTTTTCTTAGACTACTAGTCTAACTAGTCTAAGTTAGTTTATCAGCCATCTTCATGTTACTGTATATTTACAAGCTGACAAAATTACAACACATCCTTGACATATAAAACTTCTGGTCCAATATAAAATAAAGATATGTTCAAACAGGAAAGAAAGAGTCGTTTCATGGGGTCTTGAAGAGATGTAACCTTGTTGTCCACTTGATGTCTTGCCTCTGTGTTTTCTCATGAGCTTATCTGAAGACATTCAGCAGTGTGTGTTGGGTTAAATATTCGCCACTCATTCATCTTCCTTTTCCATTCTCTGTCTCTCTCACTCTTGCTCTCTCTGTGAGTGTGTGTGTGTGTGTGTGTATCTGTTGCTTTAAATGGATTAAGGGGCTTGTGCTGGTAAAGCTCTGTTAACTCTGTTGTAAGAGTTTTGTAGTTGTCTGTAACAGACTTAGCTGGTCCGCCACATAGCAAGGTGATAACATGTTATTTCTCCACCACAAGCTCAACTAATCCCTGCATGCCGTGTGTGTGTGTGTTTCTTTGTGCTTTTCTGTGAAATCAGCACTCTGTTTGACCTCTCTCTCTCTCTCTCTCTCTCTCTCTCTCTCTCTCTCTCTCTCTCTCTCTCTCTCGCGCGCGCGCGCGCGCTCCTTCGTACCATTCACCGTTGTCTCTCCTTGTATGCCGAGACACATGCTACTTTGTATCTATCTATCTGTCTCTCTATCTATCTATCTATCTATCTATCTATCTATCTATCTAACTATCTGTTTGTCTGTCTGTCTCTCTATCTGCCTCTCTATCTGTCTCTCTATCTGTCTGACTGTCTTCATCACCATGTGTGCATTTGTGTGGTTTTTCTAACACAATGCTTCTCCCTTCCTCCCTGCCTCCACACACACACACACGCACGCACGCACACACTCGTGTCTCTGCGTGTGTTGGTTTGTGCGTGGGCGCACGGAGGGGGGCGCTGTCCGCTCTCTCTCTTTCTCCTTAGCCTGAGCACACCCGGGTCTCGTGCCTCCACGGCCTCAGCCGGTGCAGTGCTCTCATCATCCTCCTCTTCCTCACGCCATCACAAGTCCCACTCCACCTCTGCCCATCCCTGCCCCGCAGACCTGCACACACATCGGCCCAGGCAAGTCAACACACCCTGCAGAGAGAACCAGACTGGAGACAAGTGATGGCCAGCTGCTTTACAGTGTCACATCATTCTGAAACTGATGAATCTGACTGGGAGCTGTAGCATCTCTCAGGGGCATTCATTAGGAGTGAATGGGGATCTGGCATACTAGGAAATCAGTGACTTGGCAGGAGAGCATTTGGAAAGACATAGAAGGGCTAGAGTTCACAGAGAATTACCAGTGGGCCTCAAAGCAAGGCCAGTGTTTGCCCAGCAGACCAGCATCTTTGGCCACACCAGTGCGTATTGGGTTTTGGATGGTGGTTTCCAAGCAAGACTTCCTTGATGAAACATTTCACCACAATTAAACCTTTTAAGTCATTAGAAACATCCCAGTTAAAACTGGACATTTGTTGCCAGTAAATTTGTTGCGTTCGGTCTGACTTGCCTGTTAAACTATGTATGCATTCATGTGTTGGAGGAGGCGTGGCTTTGGAAAGCTGTCTGAAGGGAGGGCGGGATATTATGCTTTCAGAGCTAGTTTGCTATTGCTATTGTTTAACTGTATTTCCACATAAACTGTGGAGCACTTCTGTATCACCCCAGTCAGAGATAACATCCCCTCGCTGACAGTAAACAGACCCCCTTTTACTCTGGCCAAACGACACCTCCAGGGGCCGTTTCTTAGCAAAACACATGCCTCTGAGCCATGGCCTGTTGATTAGCCCATGTGAAAGAAACAGCACAATGAGCCTTGCTGTTACTGTGGGCGGTGCAGGTTCGAGTCCGGCTTGGGGCATCACACCCGTCCTTTTCTCCTCCTTTCATTTCACATCTTTCAATCAAAAAAAGAAACAGAAAAACATTAACAAAAAGCATTTCCACGAAACAACGAGCACATCAGACACAGCACTGATTAAAGCGTGCAGTGTGATTGGCTGCTGTCAGTGCGTCTGTCAGTGCGTCTGTCAGTGCGTCTGTCAGTGCGTCTGTCAGTGAATGGCTGGTCTGTTGCATGCAGTGAGCTGAGGCTCTTCCGCGCGTGGTTGGGAACCGTTGAGAGAAGGTACTGCTGCTCTGATACATCGCTCCTCTGTGCTCCTCATGTACTGTTTTCCCTACAAAGTGAAACTGTACCTCACAAGGGCCATATATACAGATCTGTGCACTGTATATATGAGGGAGTGAGTGAGGAGCCATGTACAGCACATAGTGTGTCTCCTCGTGTCTGTGAAGGCTCTTCGCATGATTTGTGTCTCTCAACACACGTGTTTTGCGTCTCATGACCTCCACGTGTAAAACATAGCGGAGGACAGCAGGGAAAGAGAAAAAAATGAGAGAAAACAAAAGATAGTGTATATGTAAATAAACCTGACAACACAAAATTACACCTGAATTACACACAAAATGACTCGTTGAATGTGAGTTTAGAAAGCTTTGCTTTCCCTAAATGCTCTACAATTTGAGTAGTTATGTTTGCGCTCAGTCAGTTACGGTTTGTGACAGCACGTCCACGTAATTAGTCATGCAAAATTTCCAGCGATTATTTCAACAGAAAACTGAACCTAAAACATTATAACTCTTGACCAGTGCACACTTTGGTAACCAGTGGTTACACTATAACGGTTAAATCGCTTTAACGTGTCGTGTAGTTTAATGCATGGGTGACCAATGATGTCATGACGTCATGCGATAAGGCCTTAAAAACCATGGAAACGTGTGGTTTGCCACTGTGAAAATCCCTGCATAAGAAACGTGTCAGATCTCACATGATACATGTCTGTTCTGACACGTCATGATGGCAGAGGTGTTTTTACAGTGACATGAGTGTGTACTTAAACTCCTGCCAGTTTTTCCTAGTGTGTGTGTGTGTGTGTGTGTGTGTGTGTGTGTTCACGTGTTTTTTTAACGTTTGTTAACGTTTAGTTCCATTGCACACGCACCAGTGTGTTCAGATGTGTTTCAGGCGTGTATGTGTCATATCTAGCATACTATGCTGTTACCATGGAAACATCTGCCTTTCCTTGCTTAAGTGTTGTGGTCGTGCGTGTACGTTTGTACATTATCCAAGTATTGAGGTAATATTTGGATTTGTAAGTCGTGGTGGATGGCCATGAGATTACAAAATTACAAAACACAAACTAGAAAAAGTCATTTTAGATGAAATGGAGTCGGAGAGAAAGAAATACACATTTGTTTGGGCGAGTCTGTTGCCTTGTTACCAACAATTGAGTTTAGTTGTTAACGCTAACTGTCAACATGATACAGCAGTTACAAACCAGTTTATGTCTATCATGTGACGTATTTCAGAGTAAAACAGGATATTGAGGGGGAAAAAGTGCAGGAGTACATCTCTTTGTAAACCGTATTTGAATAATCTGAACAGGTTTCCACTTCCTAGAAGCAAACCAGTGTGTGTAACCTAGCTAGAAAGGTCATTAGAAGGTCATTCATCAAACGTGACCTGAAGTGACTTTACAGTGTTTTGACATCTAGCTTTTTGGCCGGTTCATTTACCCGGAGTCATGTGACTTCCCTCACATGTGCCAGTTGGCGGCTGGTTTTGGCAGGGTTCAGCCACACTGGTTGGCATGGGCGTGACATGCTTGGGTGAGATTTTCACAGACAGTGTGCAGAAGGGACAGCGACAGAGAAGGTGGGCTGATTCAGTGCACACACACACACACACACACAGGCAGGGTTTTAAAATACCCTTGATCTGTGTGTGTGCATACAAGTTTTTATACCATTGTGGGGACCACATCTCCCCACGAGGATGGTAAAAGTCACACACACCTACATTGTGGGGACAAGCCAGTGGTCCCCACGAGGGAAACTGATTATGAAACATACTAAATGATGCTTTTTTAAACATGTGAAAAAGCAGAAAGGTTTCTCTGACGGCTAGGTTTAGGGGAAGGGTGAGGGTTAGGGGATAGAATATACAGTTTGTAAAGTATAAAAGTCATTATGTCTATGGAAAGTCCCCATAAGACACAGAACAAGTGTGTGTGTGTGTGTGTGTGTGTGTGTGTGTGAGAGAGAGAGAGAGAGGGAGAGAGAGCTTACACAGATTAAAGGGCTGTAGATTGGGTGGGTCAGATATAGGACGTCTGTTTCTTTTTCGTTATTTTAAGATTATATAACGCACGTAGCACAAAACTGCTTAGGACATAACTTCAACATATCAAAAACATGCTCTTAAAATCTTTAACTTAAAAAATGTCCTTTTTAAAAAACGGAAAGGTTAGAATCTCACCCATCATCTGTAGCTGTTCCTTCTGCAGATAAATGTAAATGATGTAAAAATCAATCTCACCTCTCACCTCAGCCTTTTAAATTATTGAAACTACATTGGTTCAATTTTCTTACAGTCCCTTAAAATGTGTTTCTTTAGGCTTCAGTCTATAACTTATTTTATTAAAAATGATTAAAAATCAGTTACTAGGCGAGTACATGACAGATCAATGTTCAACACGGTCACCTTAAACCCTGATTCACAACGGTAAGTTTATAATAACGATTATCATTTGAGCTGTCGGGTCTGTTTTCATAGGAAGTGTCAGTTTGACTCCATTCGTAAAGAGACGTAAAGTAACTTATTAGTTTATGTCTCAAACACAGGTGGCGATAGAGAGGCAATAGTTTTAGATTGCAGCTTTCAAAATATTTGCTTACACGTCTTAGTATGGCTAATGTTTGATCATGCTGTTTCCTCATTGTTTGCTTTTGTTTGGGGTAAAACTGTTTTGTCACAGTGACCCCCCTCAGAGAGCACCTGGTGCCTCCCCGTCAGCCCACAACATCAGCAGCGCAGCTGGGACGGACCGTACCAACTTCCCACGAGGGGTGCCCACCCGCAACACCTTCCACCTGGGCCAGCAGAGGGGCGCACGAGACCAGCAGGGCTCTCCGTACCACGGGGCCCCCGCCTCCCCTTCTCTGTCCCACGGCAACAGCCAGCAGCGACGACCTGCGGCGTCAGGCATCTTCAGCAAGTTCACCTCTAAGTTTGTGCGCAGGTGAGAGTCACTAAGAGTTGGATGTATCAGTGGATTGACGTGTTTGGTGGTGGGCGGGTGACAGAGAGAGAGAGAGAGCACAGTTTCTGGGAGGCGTAAACTGAGTCTGGCTGAAGCTCTGTGCTGTGGGGACGAGTGTGATGAGCGCTGGATATTTTTGACTGTAAGGGATGGAGGCATTAGGTGGTGATGAAATGAGAGCATCAGCGCATTCTCACCCCTCCTTCCTTCTTCAGGGTTCACTGTGTGTGTTTTTATCTCTGTGTTGTTGAATTAGAATCTGGAAACGGTCTGACGGTTTATTCCTCTGTGAACCAACAACACTGCATGTTTGCATTTGTTCTGGTGAAGCGCAGGCATTTGTGGGCGCATGCAGACACGCAGTCCAGCAGTGTTTGATGTTCAGGAAAAAGACTCGGGCGTTTATTCGGTGATCAGTGTCATTATTAGCTGTCATCTCAACACGAGTCTCAGCTCGTTTATACACACACACATATTTCTCATCGGTTTCATCATCTCTGTCTCCAAGTTCCAGCACACGCTCGCAACGCATTTCTACATTTCCCGCACCTCCGTGGCGACCGTATCCTTGGTAACAGCTGAGGAATTGCATTCCACTGCTCTATAAATACTTACGGAGGGGACACGTTGTTCTTCCTAGTGCCGGCACATCAGTTTACGTAAAATCTACAGGCCGCATTACTGTAATTACAACGTTTCTCTGACATGATACGGTTCGTGTAAATCGTGTATTTTTAACAGCGCTGCACGAAACTCTGCCGGTTGGTCAGGCAGTTTAAACTCCTCACACACAAAAAATCAGACTCACAATCTGTCTGATTATTCTTCATGTACAATAGTCGTCTTTCATCTCAGGTCTAGTTTCAGATTTCAAACGGAAAAGGATGAAATGACAGATGCTGTTCTCCAAACAATTCTATTGTGTGTGAATCCGTGTGTCTGTTTGTTTTTATCTCCTATTGTGTCCGTGTGTTCTGTCCAGTGTGGGAATGAATCCACATGCAGAGCAGCAGCGTTTAAATGACTCGAAACTTCCTGTTTCAGAGACGACATGAAAACTGCATGTGCGTGTTTTCTTGCGTAATGTGACATTTACATTTAGGATGAAATGTTGAGCATTAAGTTTATTGATTAAGTCTTAGCGTTGTTAGCGGAACGCTTTAAAAACGTTACTAAATTTAAAAACGTTCAAGTAGCGATCTCATAACCAGCCAATAACGTTAATACAATGTTAAAAAAAATGTACGTTTGAACTTTCCTGGAACAATCAAAATAACAGTTTTAACGTTTTTGTTACTTGATGGAAATGTTAGGGAAACGTTCTTGCAGCCTAAAACTGACATGAACTAGAGTTGGGAAGCTCATTTATTGCCTGTAATAGAATCTAAGATAATCTGGGAAATGATCCATTCCAGCATGTCCCAGTGGTACAGTGGTGCTGTTATATGATATTACTGCTGTAACCTTTTATTAATGATGGACCGCATTAAATGATTGCTGGCAGGGTTTAGGAGAAGCTGTATCGTAGGCAACGGTAGCCTGAACCGCTGTTCAGCTCCTGATAAACATTATTTACTCTGTGCTGCCTAGTGACATCAGCTGACAAGAGAAAAGTGAGGGACGGGCTTCATGAAACATACAGAGATGTGAGCTGCACTGACAGGAACATGTAGTGATGACACAAATGGGTCCCTTTGATTTCCTGTTGACACTGTTTTTACATTAGAAGGTTTGTTTAAGCATAAAATCCCTTTCAAGGAGTGTTAATAATTAACGTCATTTGCATGGAGTGACCCATATTACTAATGTTACCTGCTCATCTTAAACAGTTTAAACCGATAACCTGTCAATTAACCTACCATTGATTGTTGACTTGTGCAGGACAGCCCGACCACTTTATGCAATTTTCATTTGCCGTTTTTGGTCTTTCATTTACATACATGTATTTCTTTCCTGTTTTCTTTTTTTTTACTTTGTTTTGTAGAAATCTGTCATTCAGATTCCCCAGAAGGTAGGCAATGATGACCTCACCCCCCCCTCGTTTAAGACCTGTTTTAACCCTTAGATTTCCCTGTCCTTGTGTCTTGTCTACATCCCTGAGTGTTTCCTGTGATTGGCCCTGTTTGTGTTTTGTTTTTCCTGTTCTATCTTTATTTTGTGTGGCGTGTCATGACCACTAACGACCAACTTCAGCCCTAAAAACACAACCTGCCTGATCTTACCACAGTAACACCCAGACCCCCCCTCCTGCTCCATCCCTAATCCCTGTCAGTTTACCTGGTGACCTCACCTGTGTGTCCCAGATACTGAGTGTGTGTGTGTGTGTGTGTGTGTGTGTGTGTGTGTGTCAGGCTGCTCATATAACGCAGGGCTTTGATAACAACACCTGATGTCATCATTAAGACAGCTAATAGGAAGTGATGTCATGGAAAAATAATCCACCGTGCGGAGAAGGCCCAGAAAACTGCTTTGCATTGATTTGCATTGTCTCTTCTGTGTTTGAATGTTGAGTTTTATTCATCTCACTGGCACTTGTTTATCTCCCTCATGCACGTGTATGTAAGCAGAGCAAAACAAAAACACGCTATGCTGTCAAAATATTCTACAAGTTCTTACAGTAAATGTATCAGGATAAAGGCAAACGGCTGCTGGAGATTGATCAGTATTGATGAATGTGAAGTCAGGTTTTGTTTGAAAAACCCAGAGAAGTTGAATTGAAAGGTTGAAAGATGACGGATGGATGACGACTGGTTATCTTATGCTGGATGACTTCTCTTGCATTTCCTCTGTGTTTCACATTAACACTGACAGCAGCTACACAAGCTGAAACCAACCAGCTGTCAACCTCTGTCCTGCTCAGACATCTAAAAACAAACTTTCCTGTCACACACACACCTCTCTCTCACTCTATCTCTCTCTTCCTGTCTCTCTCTCGCTCTGTTTTCCTCTCTCTCCCTCCCTCTCTCTTTCTTTTTGTCACCCTCTCTTTCTCTCTCTCTCTCTCTCTCTCTCTCTCTCACTGTGTGTGGATATGTCAGTGTCTGGATGTGTGTTTGAGTGATGACTCACACCTGGTGAATGGAAGTCACCATCTGTCTGGAGTCACTAACTCCGCGGGTCACTCTCTCAAACACACCGAGTTTAAACTAACAAATGAACGTCATTTTTCTTCCCCCGGCATGATTATACTGTGATTATACATGTGATTACATTGTGTTAATAACCTGTTTATGTTCTTGACGTGACTGACGCGAGGTGTTTGTATGGTGGTAAAGACCGACAGAGGGCACAAGCGAGCAGTTTATTTAAAGAACTGGAATATTTGCGCCCTCTGGTGGTCAAATCTAAAGCCTGTATTTTAATATTATGTCTTCTGTTCATAACCAGTTATTATTTGCAGGATTTTTCGAATTCAGTGGTTCTTGGGTCATTTAACTGCTCAAACGCAGCTTGGCATGTTTTAACCCCTTGCACCTGAACAGTTTTAAAGTTCAGAGCTGGTTTTTCTGCGTTTTGTTGTTTTATTTTCATACTAAGAGAGTGATTTCTGTCTGTGTGGTGGCTTTCATGGAAGCAGGGCTCTGATGATATCAGTTTGCTAAGGGTGTATGACTCTGTGCCTTTGTCTGTCTGTCTGTCTGTGTGTCTGGTGATGTGTTTGGGATGCTTGTGTTCGGTTATGAGGCAGACGTACCGTAGGGGCAGATGACTGTTGGATGTGTGTAGTTACCATGGTGATGGGGCTGTGTAGAATTCTGTGTAGAGCATCTTGGCCTGCATCATTCCACTCCGCAGTCTGTCAGATTCATCTGTTCATTGGCATTACGTTACGTGATATGTAGAAATAGAATAAAAAGCTGTTAATCTGTAACTTTTGGTTAAAAATAAACAAAAATCATTTATTGAGCACAAGCACGTGACAGATCAGTGTGTTCAACACGATCTTATCTCACCCCGATTCACAACAGTAAGTTTATAATAATGATTTGAGGGGTCTGAATTCCCAACAATTATCAGTTTGGCTCCATTTGACTTCAACCTACATCATAAAAAGCACATAAAGTAACCCGCAGTTTCATGTGTAAACTGAGATGGCGCTAGAGAGGCAAAAGTTACAGATTGCAGCTTTGAATAGAAATGAACTAGTGGACTGGTGGACTCTGGGGTCGTCCTGGAAGGGTTTTCATGACCTCATGACTGCCCTTCCTCTTCCTCACTCACTGTACTAGACCAGTTTAACTAGAACTCAGACTAAGACTAAACTTGTTACGTTTTTTCCGAGGAGCCCCTATGAGGGAGAGAGTCGAGAAGAGGGGAGCAGGTGAGAAGAATTCCTTAATCAGAGCTAATCAGTAGACAGAGAGGTGTAACCGGGCAACAGAGCTTAAAACTAGTTGATTAATTTTCTCTCAAAAGTCAAAATCAGACAATAGATGAAATTAAATCGCCGGAGGTGTGTGTGTGTGTGTGTGTGTGTGTGTCTGATATTCTTTGATTTTTAGGATTTGAAGAGATTTATTATGTTTTAAAGTTTGACAATAAGCATCTGATGACCACCTGTCTTTCTGCAAACACACGCACAGCTGAAGGTTTTCTGCTTCTATAATAATAATAATATAATAATAATTGTAGTATTATGCAGAATTAAATATGTGTAGAAACTGCCTCATTTTAGACTCGCAGATTGTCTCTGTAAAAAAGCATTAGAACTGCTTTAATGAAGTGTTGATATCTAGTGAATATTCAATGTTTCTGCTTTCGTCATGTGAGGTGTGACTTCACATGATGAGCAACAGTGTGAGAACATCAGAAAGATGTTCTCTAGAGAAATCTTCATCTAAAGCAGAAATCTTTCCTCTGTCTTGTGTGTTTGCATCACACACACACACACACACATGCATGAATGCTTCTTTTCCAGTTGTTTAAAGTCTCTGTCTCTCTCCAACCACCACCACTACCTCATCCTCTCTCTCCCTCTTCAACACCCTCATGTCCCTCTACCCTCTATTTTCTCTCTCACTCTCCTCCCACACATCTTCCTACATTCTCTTTGTTCTCCTGTTCTGTTCTTTCTGTTCCTGTTCTCCTCCCCCCCACCATCCGTCTTTGTCCATCTCTTCCTCCAGATCCATGCTGAGCAGTGCAGAGAAGTCTGAGAAGACCAGCGTGGGAGCAGAGGATGACAACAAAGACTCCTCCTCCTCCCCAGGGGGCGGTACTTCACCGGCCGCACCCGTTTCCTCCCTCAAAGACCAAGCGAAGCCTCGCTCGCTTCGTTTCACCTGGAGCATGAAGACCACCTCTTCCATGGAACCTGGAGAGATGATGAAGGAGATTCGTAAAGTTCTGGATGCCAACAGCTGCGAGTACGAGCTGAGGGAGCATTACATGCTGCTGTGCATGGCCGGCAACCCCGCGCGCGACGACTTCGTTCAGTGGGAGATGGAGGTCTGCAAGCTGCCTCGCCTCTCGCTGAACGGCGTGCGCTTCAAGAGGATATCTGGAACGTCCATCGCCTTCAAGAACATCGCCTCCAAAATCGCCAACGAGCTGAAACTCTGAACGCAGGGAGGGCAAGTGCAAAAGTAGCATTTTACAAAGAGTCTCCGAAAAGGTGTGGGTGGAGAAATCGCCACTATTAACACAATGTAAACTGCTGGTGTTGGTTTAAGATCAGATACATACAAACGGCCCTTCAATCCTGCATAGTCACATAACAGTTAGGAGGTTGAGGAGCAGCTGTAAATGAAAACTGCAGGTTCCCCCATCGTTGTCCTTGATTGTCCTTCAGAAAGGTGACGAGATACAGACTAAAAATTCATTCTGCTGTCTGTCGCTCATTTCGGTCTTAAACTCCTCATACACACACACACACACACACACCACACAAACCTGTTGCCAATTGGGACAAAGAGCTTAAAACAACGATCTTGAAAAGAGGGGTGACCTTTGTCTGTAAACTCCCCATATATTTACAGAGTGGAGGATTGTAGGACAGAAAACTGATGTTTTTGCCACCTTCAGAGAAACACACACACACACACACACTTTTCCAGAATCTCTATTCTATAAACAGGGTCACATCTCACCATTACTGAGTGAAGGGCCGGCGCACTCCATCAGTACTGAGAGAAATCAGAGGGCTGTACGTTACGGATAAATAGATGTTATTTCTTAATCGGCTGGGTTTAGATTTGCTGCACTGGAGAGGGTTGTATTTCTGTTGCCTTTTTTTTTTCTTATAGAAATGAATTGTTTCATTGTTGTATTTACCGATGATTATGTTTTAATATTCTTAGGAAAAACAAATTCTTTTTTTTTTGTGGTCTCGTGTACTTGATCGTAATCTGCCTTTGTGTAAAAATCGTCAGAAAACACCGTATGATTCCCGCTGAAGTTTTCACACTTTTCCCAGCTTCATCCCGAATGATGAAGATGAAGCTGACGGGGCGACAAGAACTCTCCTCACGTTAAAAAAAAAATCACTGGAAAAACACCAGAACTCTGTCCATGCAACTGAGCATTCCCATAAGGAAGCGTTCCCGTAAGGAACTGATGTTAAGCTGCTTCTCAGCATCCGCGTTCTCCCTTCATCCCAACACCTGCCAGTTCAAGTCAAGAACTTTCCATCTCCTGCTGTCTGGAGGTGGTGCTTTGGCATTATGCCTTCGATGGTACACTATGAAAATATCGAGTGAGCTTATGTGTGTGTGTGTGTGTGTGTGTGTGTGTGAGAAAACATGATGATGATGATGATGATGGAGTGTCGTTTGAGAATAACCAAAAGTCTTGCTTGGTTTCATATCTAACTGGTTACATTCTTCAGATTGTGTCCATCCATCTCTGCTGTCCTGAACATGCCTGCATGCATCTTCTGGCTGACTTTGGGTGCAGTGTCACCTTTGTTGTTATTTAAAGATGAGGGGGATCGTATCTCCATTTAAAGGCTTGTCACCTGTTTGGGGACGACTGTGCACACTTGTTTTATATCTTCATAGAAAATAACGATGATCTTTTTGTCATGTAATTTGCTGTTTTCACAAGCGATCATTTGTTTAAGGTGCTGGGGATTCCGTTCTTCTTGAGTGCTGTTTGTTCTTTTTCTTCACGGTTGATTTATTTGTATTGACATTAACGAGTTTTTCATTGCTGTAATTTTATGTTGTGTCAGACTCTTTGCTGTTGGGTTAACGGGGGTTTGGATAGAGAAATACACCATTTTTTTTCTTTTTGTGCGAAGATGACTGATTATGATCAACGATAGTAATAAAACCAATTACATTCAAACTGGCTGTATTTACCTGATACATCACATTATAACACTGAGTCTTTAATCGTTTTGTGGCACCTCTAAAGAACGGTTGTATAAATTGTGCCACACAATATAAAACGATAAGTGAAAAAGTTGTTCACGTAAACTTAGCAAATAGCAAAACTTTGGCTTGTTTACTGTGGCCTTTTATTGGTTAGCCCACCAACAGTGAAATTGGTCCAAAATCCCAGGGCACATAATTGTTTTACGATCGTTTTACGTCGTACATTTTTACTTTGTGTGAACAGGCGATTTATGTTTAGCTGGAAATTCTTCATCTCACACCTGGTTAGGTTAAGTTGCATTGTGTATTGTACATTTTTTAGTAGTTAATGTGTATTCAGGGTTTTTTGTACGCAACACAACGATCTTATTTGGCCATTTTCACTTTATTAGGAAATAAAATATGAAAAACAAACAAAAACAGTCACAAGAAAATCCAGTTCACATGTAAACGGTTCTCACGTACAACGTTTTGGAGAAAACGAGAATTTGTCTTAACAGCAAACTCGTTTGTGCCTGTAAGAGCAGGAGGAGCTCCGTGTATTCCAGAGTCACAACAAAAACAGTCAAGTATTTGCATCTTTAGTGCTTAGTTAACATTAACTAGTACTACATAAATTCACTACCTAACAAGATCTTACTAATAATACAAACAAAAATGTCACTCAGTAAGACTGTATCATCATGGCGCTTCAGTTTCCTGACAGCAGCTGCCGTTCAGAACACTCAGTAGTGTCCTCAGTCGTACACACTAGATGATGTGCAGCTGTTGCCATGGAGATGACGGACAGAACTCACGAGTCTTGTCACCGTGGCAGTTTTTGAATGCCATAACAATCCAGTGTATATAAAGTTTATTTGCTCAATTTTGGTTAAAATTCAAACTTTGTCACCGTGGAAACAGTTGTGCTTGGGATGGTTAACGAGGTATAAGTGTGGAACCTGAGGACAGATGAGTTTGTGGGGCAGAAGGTTTTCCTGTTTTTGGCAAGAGTAATACGCATGTATCTCTTCTGTCCTGCAGTGGAGAAGGGAATCGTACTAAACACGTATTTTGGTGCATTTCCAAACTAGTTTTGCATTCTGTTCATCTCTGTTTGCGTTCTGTCTCTTAGACGTTACCCTTTAACACTGATTTCAAATCACTTTCGCAAATTCTTCAATTATCAGGTAAGAATTGGGGTCACAAATCAACTCAGTGTAAAAGGGTCATTCTGCATGGCCATCAGTGTGTCTGGGGGGATTCCACCCTCAGCCCCACCAGCGAGGGTGGCAGCTGTTCAGAGGAGGAGGAGCTCTGAGAGTTCCTCAGTGCCCCCTGGTGGAGAGTGGATGTCACTGCAGGTCTGATCAGAGGAGGGGGAGGGTGATTGTGGGGTGTCCGGTTCTGCGGGGGTCGCGTCTGAAGCGGGGGAGGCTGGCGCAGCAGGCTGGGGGGCGCGGAGGGCGGAGCGGGGCGCAGTAAGGGTGGAGGTTGAGTGAGGGGTGGGGAGGATTGGGCAGAGCTGATGTTTTCAGTAACGCTGGCGTCAGAGGGAGGCTGGGGACTGTCAGAGTGAGGGGGAGAGACACCGTCCATCCTCACCTGCAAAAACAAAGAGAAGATAAAAATAAAACAGCTAGTTATTTCTTAGCCCAATCATTTCTTCATTGTTTGTTTGTTGAAGACGCTGTAAAGTGATGTTAGCCATGCTGGAGCTCTCGCCAGACGTAGCCGCTGCATTAAACACGCCCCCTCTTTTCAAGATGTTCTGATGTTAATCTCTGCTAAAGAGTCCTTAACATGCTAATTCCTCAACATGTACTCATGCTCATGTCATTCCAAACCTGTCTAAACCCAAAGACAGATTTAAAGTACGTTGGTAACCAAACAACAGTGGCACCCAATGACACTTCCACTGTATGGACACAAAACCACAGACATCTCAAAATATCTTCTTTTGTGTTCCACTGAGGTAAGAGGTGTCATGCCGGAATGACATGAGGGTAAATGATGGAGAATTAACCCTATAATCACCTGTATAGTGGAACACTACAGCCTTGATAATAACATTCAAATATATGATGTGCTCTCATCATGTTCTCACCTCCTCATCTTCCGCTCCTGCCGAACCATTGAGCTCCTCGTCTGCAGCTCTCCTGCTGCTCCCCTGAACCACATCCTGTTCCGCCTGCCACTCCCGCAGCACCTCCTCCAGATTGAAGCGTCTTTTGTAGCTGATGAAGAAGGAGCTCACCTGCGCCACCGTCTTGTTGCCAATCACATCCGCTATGGCTGCAAAGTCTTTGCCGTATCGCCTGACAGCTGTGCAAGACGTGGGTGAAAAAACTGCATTATAAAACTGCACCATTCTATGCATGAAGCTGCAACTTTAGTCCTTCTAGCACCATCTCTGTTTAAGACATGACATCACAGGTTACTTCATGTACTTTCATTACATGGGTTAAAGTCGAGTGTAATCAAACTGATATTTTCCAGGAAATAGACCCAAAAGCTCAAATTTATTCATCATCATTATAAACTTCAAACTGTGAATCAGGGTGCGGAGATTGTGTTAAACACAGATCTTGTACTTGATCAATAACTGATGAGCAATCTTCCTGGAGTCCTTCTGTTTTGGGAAGATCTCAGGTCTGGAAATTTATGCACCAATAACGACTGCGCAAACTAAGACCAGTAACTTTAACAAACGCAGTCAAACCCCATGCAATGTAATATTACATATGGGTCTGGTGTTATGTACAGCTGATCTCAGATCAGAGATAATGATAAAGTAACTCACCCTGAACAGCCAGCAGCTGCTCCTCTGTTGTCCAGCGAGAGTTAATTTTTTGGTTGGGCTGAGGAATAAAATGGCACACGTTTTTTGTTAATGTCTCTATGAAGCGTGTGTGTGTGTGTGTGTGTGTGTGTGTGTGTGTGTGTGTGTGTGTGTGTGTGAGAGTAGTACACAGGAGGAAATACCTCTGCTGGTCTCAGGTCATCGATTCCTTCACTTAGGTTGTTCTTGAGAAGGCTGTTGGTCTGCTTGATGTTTTGGACCTACAGAAACAGGATCATAAACAGAGACTCAACAGTTAAGATTATTATGGAACATGTGTCTGTCTAAACGTGTCAGAAGAACTGACAAACATCCTGCAGTTCTCAAACGCACAAGCGTGCAGGCTGCATGCATGTTCAGCTGCGCAAACGAACGTCAAATGCGCTGCTGGCGAGATGACACTGTTGATGCGGAGAAATCACATCATTTTGAATCGACGGCTGAAATGTTAGTATGCGTAGCGCACAAACACAAGTAGGTGTATTCCAGGGCTGTACAATATATCGCAATGATCAACATATCTCATTAATTAATGATTATAATAGTTGATTACATTTTAAAGTTGATGATATTTTGACAGAATGAAAGTATTTGACATACGTTGTGTGTGTGTGTCTGTGTGTGTTACCTGTCTCTTAAGTGACACCAGCTGTGTGTCCAGCTGTCTTAAAGTAACAGCTCCTGACTCCGTCGAGGCCGAGAGGGCCACGATGTCCTCCTGCTCCAGATGCATGCCTTTAGGAGGCCTCCGGCGGGCCCGTAGAGGGTGGTGTCGGTACTGTGAACCCTGGTTCTCTTTCCGAGTCGGCCCAGACTTGCTTGGGCCCTTATTACTCCCTCCTCCATTTCCAGAGTTCTGCTTTGCAGTCTGAAAAGCAACACGCAGCAATCTGAAGGTGTTGTTCGCATAAACTCTTGTACAGAGAGAAACATGGCACTGGTCAAGAATTTCATTAAATACTGGATTATATTTTAGTTGGTTTCTCACCAAACCTATTAGAAACCCATTTCACTTGAACAACAATAATAATGACTACACTCTCATTTTTGGGTGAACTATCCCCTTAAAACACATGCAGGAACCAATGAAATTCAGACTTTGAATATACTGCATGGACTGCATTTATGGTTCCTTTGCCATTTTTTGGACCTTTTTGAGCGTGACGATCATTAATATGAACTGTTAACGTATGCAAAAGCAAAAGTGAACTAATCACTTTAACATGCATTTATACTCGTAATATTAAACATGAGGGTCAGCTCTCATCATCACTGCTTTGGTGACATTTGTCATGAGCTGTTATTGATCAATCATTATAATCGACACTGAACTGTAACGGCATGTATTGCAGTCTTGTACAGTCTCACCTCTTTCTTGCTGTCAATCTCAAAGTCACTGTCACTTCCTGGATCTCCCGCCTCCATCTCATCATTACTGGCAGAAACACACGTCAATCATTTGACATACCTGGAAGCTGTGGCTTTATTATTTAATGTCTTTTCTCTCCATTTGTCTCTTACCTCTCATCTTTTTCTCTCTTGCTCAGGAGTTTACGTGCCTGCCGGTCCATCACGCTGGTCCTGGTTCTGGTTTTCTTCCAGGAATAGTAGTGCTTCACCAGGCTTGAGATCAGCTTGTCTGGCAGCTGAGAAATACACCACAGACAGATATGATGAAGTGTGTGTGATTCACACACAAGTTCTTACGCTGGAACTCATGAAACTTTCCACTTGATTTGTCATTTTAACGCTGCAATTTGTAACGTTCACCTCTCTTGCGCCGCCTCTGTCTAAACACAGAACTGCAGGTTACTGTGCATACTTTTAACAAGCTACAAACGCTGCACCATCTACAGAACCTGGACATGTGATACAGTCAGTTTACAAATGGTCATGTCCTGCAAAACTACACCCGACAGCTCCGATTATAAATTATTATTGAGGTACAGTACAGGTACAGCTAATAGTTGTATTAGATGAGGACACAGAGCTGTAAAGCTCACCAGAACGCTCAGCAAAACAGTTTAAAGAGTTGACATCGCTCCATGACGGCCTACAAGGACGTGTGATTTATACTTGTGCTCTGTCTACAGACGCCCGCTCTACTGTCGCAGTAAGCAGATGTGGGAGCAGCAGATGACTCTTATATAATCCACCTAGCCTCTATCCCTCCCTCTCTCTCCCTCTCTCTCTCTCTCTCACCATCTGCTGGATGCGGTGGAAGCTCTTGCCGTGAAAACTGAAAGCCTGTTCGAAGAGAACTTTGTCTTCCACCGTCCACTCATCAGGAAAGGGAGTGAAGTTGGCCAGATCAGCTAGTGATTTCTCCACATCGTGTTTGTGCCACAGCAGCATGCCGAGAGCCTGTGGGGACGAGATCGACACGTCTTAATGAGGACGAGACAAGATGGCGGTCTCTGCTTCCATCTGATGGATATGTGTTGAAAAAGTAACATGTATAAAACGTGATACAGCAGCCATGTTGTACCTGTTCCATGTTGTAGCCGTGCTTCTCTTTGGCCATCAGAATGTACTCATCCACTGAGAGTGAGAGAATAAAAGTCACCTTTGACCTTTTAAACAATATACACAGAAAGAGACTGTGGACTGTTGACCAGTCCGTTGAGTCTGAAGATGATTGTATGATTGTGTACAGTCTGCAGGTACAATAACTTTCTCATAAGACTTAGTGTACTTCATAGGAACAACACCCTTAAAGAGACATTTTTACACACTCCTCTGTTTAAACACTGGGACTTACACATGGCATCAGACACTTGGCTGTTGGGTGACCAGACCAGCATGCTCCTCTGGTCCTTCTCACTGTAATCAGATGCACAGCCTGCCAACACAAGAACGATGTGTTATGGGCTAATGTTCTCTGAAAAGTTTTCTAAATGTTCATATACCAAAGCGTTATTCTTATGTTGTTAGTGGAACGTCTTAAAAATGTTACCGAATTTGAAAACAGTTTGAATAATGTTCTCATAACCAAACAATAATGTTAATACAACGTCTGAAACAGGACGTTCTCAAAACAACATTTTTGTTGCTTAACAGAAACGTTAACGAAACATTGCTACAACCTACAATTGTTATCTGGGCCTGCAAGACTTCATGCTGTCATGCTCACCCCTCTGCTTTTCTCCTGACTGTATTCTACAAGATACATGCTTATGAACTTCTCTCTCCCATCCTGTGACTTCTGGGCACATCGCACACATTCCTTTAGCTCAGACCTTTATCACACTGTGAAGATGATAATATTACATTACCTGCTTTAAATTCTGGGATCTGTGCCTGGTAGTCCCCACCGACACGAATCATACTGTCTGTTTAAACAGAGCAAGAGGAACGTTCAGGAAGACAGAGTTAGAACTGGCAGTGCATCCTCACAGAGGACTGAGGTAGAACAGTGGGAGGAAGAGAAGAGAACAGAGAGGTCTGATACACAGAGTGGGTGTCTGCCTGTGCAGACGCCGAGTTATAGAAACAGTCTATAGTTTAAGGAAATAAAACTCATAGGAGTGAGGGAAGGTGCCAGATGGTGCCAGAAACTGTCAGACGTACCACGTGCGTGTTCCTCATCGCTGCTTTCGTCCTCAGAGTGCTGGCTGTTACCGTTGGTGACGGTTTTGGCCCTGCTTCTGGACAGAACACCACAGCTGGATCGCTCCATCACTGACGGCATGACTGAGAGAGAGAGAGAGAGAGAGAGAGAGAGAGAGTTCATAAGGATTTAGGTAATCAAGGCCAAATTAACTTGTCCATTAAGCACCTAAAGCAACTTTTTTGGGTTAAATGAACAAAAATCCATTATTAAGCAAGTAAATGACATTTCAGCGTTCAAACTGTCTCCTTATCTTACCCTGATTCACAGTGGTACGTTTATAATAATGATTTATAATTTCAGCTGTCTGGTCCGATTTCCCAGCACATGTCAGTTTGGCTTCATTGACTTTAACACATAATGGAAGGTATGTAAAGTGACCTGCACTTTAATGTCTCAAACAGAGATGGCGCTAGAGAGGCAGAAGTTACAGATTGTAGCTTTAATATAATGGATTATTTATTCACAGAAATCGCTGATCGTAATTCACTAAGACCAAAACTTTGCCATAATATTACACAACACAGAGGAGTCCGTTTCAAAATGCAAATTAACCTAAATTCATAATTACAAACATAAACAACTGAAATATATCTGTATGGAAATCAACGCAAAAGACAGACAGATGTATTTAAGCGGCAGTATTTATTCCCACGTAACAAACTCCCCAAAACATAACATACACATTAATGTAACGCTCTTGAAAACCTTTCCAATGAGAAACACACGTGCAACGTGCAGGACCTCAAACTTTTAATTATACGACTCTGAACGTACAAAAACATGCAAACCAAAAGTAAAGCAGTTTGTGATCTAGTCGTGTGAACACAAAGAGAGGTATTGGCAAGTCGGAATTGCTAGTAAAATATATTACATCATTAATTCAAGGTAAGACGTTGTTTTTTATTACGCATTAAATAAAATTAAAACTACGATTATTATGATTATGGTGTTGCTGTTTACGTGTAAAATTACACGGTATTCGTGACCCCGTCACAAACGTTGGCTGGGGGCTGTGACGTCACGAGCAGGGTCTCTATTGATTGAAGTTGCCGGTGTGAATGAAACGCGCTCGTCGCTTCATTTTAAAATACTTTATTCGCGGCAGTGAGCCAACAAACTGTCTTTGTTGAGTTTTATTACTTATTCCAGTGAGAAACACTTATCGATTGCCCCGTTTAACTCGTCCGAGAGGTCGCATCACTCCGTTCACTCATCCGTTCCTTATTCATTTAAACGCGAAAGTAAACGCGCACGGATCCGGTATCGTCTCTGATTGCATATCGTTTAAACTCGTAAAGTAGGGATAAAGAAAAAAAAACATCTTTCCCCTCACCTCACTTTTCGCACAGTCGCTTACTCAAGCTTGAGTCCTATTGTGTAGATCCAGTTAATTTACCAGGTTAGTTACCAGTCCGAGCAGCAGTTCATTACCCGGCTTCTATTCAAATCAACAAAGCGACCGACAAGTGCTGTGAAACATCAGCTCCGGGCACTTAATATTGCTCCCAATACATATAAACTTCAGCGGATATTTGCACGGTTCCCAGTCGCTCCAGGTCACAGCATCGGCCGCATACGGATCCTATCTGTGTATGTGCCGGGGAGACCCGAGAACCTCTCACAAGTGAGAGAACCTTCCGCCCCGTTCGCCTCTCCTCAACTAACTTCCATATCAATTATATAGTCCCTCATAACGGCGTCAGATTAAAAACAAGCGATTCAAGCAGTGGAGAGCTCGCGTCTTTTAAGTGATCTGACCGCGGTGATCTTTACATTCGCAATATTAAATGAAACGTGTAAGGAAGGCATCGTGGTATCCGTCATTTGGGTGGTTAATGAGCTATGTTTGGATTTAAATTACATATTTAAGGTTATCACGAGCCGCTGTGATAACCATGCCAGAAATCAAATGAACAATGTTCCGTTATTTTGTGATTTACCTGCGGTTTAAAACCCACGGGACTACTTCTTACTGTGTGTGCGGACGAATACGTCAGCTATGCAATGCAGTGCTGAGGCTGTCCAGACCCTTCACCGATGCGTGTAGAAGAGGGCAAAAAAATAGACAGTAACTTGCCTATGTTTACCTAAATAACGAGCATTTAATGAAAACGTCACGTATTAGGCTTCAATTACAGTTCATCTGACATACCCAAATAAAAAATGAGTCTAAAACATATAAATATCATATACACTGTGCAGGCCACAGTCTTTGGTCTATATGAATTAAACACAACCTGGAGCCGTTGAAGGTGAGATCAAACTTAATGTCTACCCCAAATCTAATACTGAAACACATGGTGAAATAAGGAGACCGACACTGAATTCAGACGGATCTCGGACAACCCTTCCTGACACTGATCCGCCAGCAGGCCCCAGTGGTGGACAGATCCAGCCTGGCACATCCGTATACATTGATTTTCTTTCTCTGTGGCTCTTTTTACTTGCAAACAAGAACAGAGACAGACATACCAGCACTTGTGGCACAAGACCCCTCCCAGCCATCCCCTCTCTCTCTCTCTCTCCCACCATGTCCTCCCTCCCCCACTTTGTACCATCTTCCCAGTTATAGTAAAAAGCACCATCTCCATTTTCTCTCACCTTAGTTGTCCTTTTATCTATCCTTGTTTCTCTCTCTCCTCTGTTTCTGCTCTTCCTCCCTGTTAGTCTTCCTCCATCCTCATCACCTCTGAGTTCCTCTTTACTCCCCTCCCCCTC
>JAZGTJ010000360.1:52685-99339 GCA_036877575.1 Botia almorhae
TGCACGCGCGCACATACACACTATGTGCGCGCGTGCACGTAGAGGGAGTCTGGTATTCTCTGCTCGCAACCACAGGCCTGCAGTGCAGCCACCCAGCACGTTGCGCCGTACCGTGGTGAAGCGCGACCCGTTATCATGCTACATTTGCATGCCCTTGTTAGGTCGGCCGCCTATTCTGTTTATTTAGACACGCATAAAGGTTATTTATTAAAACTCGAATAAGCCTTGGCCATGCACGGAGACGTGACTTTAGTGTGAGTTGCGGAAGCGATGAACTCTCTGACCCCCTCCCGTGTTCCCCCCTGAAAATGCCATCTCTCCCCGTCGCGAGACAGATTACCCGAAAACAAAAGATGGGGGGCGTGGCTTTGTGACGGGCCATCTGCTAGAGGGGGCGGGGCCAGGAGTATAAAACGTTTTCCGCAACACATGGACAGAAACCATAAATATACTTCTTTACATTACTTCTTTAAAATGGCCCAACGCTATGGATACCGAATAAGGAGTTTTGCTGTAGAGTTAAACCGCTTCCAGCCCAGCGTGAGGTTTAAACTTTCACGCAGCTTTGCACGTCCTGCTTTGTCTTTAAATTGTACACTCATGTACACAATACACATCATTCGATCCCTGTTCATAGTTATGACACACAGGAACAGCTTAAGTTGTTGCCCGGCAGTCAACTGCTGCTACCTCGTGGACAGATGAGGTAAAAGCATGTATCTGCTGGTTTGTTGACTTTTGGTCATTACCAATTCATAGGCCTCATATTAGACTTGATATTTATATTGCAGTATATTCAGGATAACTATGCAAAAATAATTACTTCATCTTTACAGGGTAACCTGACTTTAAAAGTCTCAATGTACACAAAAGAACACAAAAGTCTCACGCTGTGTATTCTTTAATATGCATTGGGTAAAAGTACATGCATATTACAATAAGTAAATGTTATTCGATAAATGAAATAAAAGTATACATTTTGTGTACTCAGTGCAGCTGCGTCTTCAGAGACACACATTTCAAGAGATTTTTGGGCCTTTGAGAAAAAGTAAAGGGTTAAATTGTAAACACAATAACAGAACCACGTTAGGTCTGTCCATCTTTAAGTTTTCCTATATATTTAGCATTAATTCTTAATAATAAACACGATATTGAATTATTAAATTGAAAACTGAAACCAACTATTAGAAAATAAGTAATAGAAATAAACGCCAAGTTGCCAACATTACATTAATAACACCGTCTGTGATAGAAAATAAATGATTATATACAATCGTTTACAATATAAATTACAGTATGTGAACAAAGTAATAACTTTGACATTAATGACATTATTGTTATATTGTTATCCTCTGTATTGTCGCAACAACGCTACATGACCGTTGCAATCAACAAAAAAGCATTATGCGCTTAATATCTATTTGGTGTATTGATTTATATCAATAGCCGCCGGCCATCAAATAGCTCTACGCGAGCAAGCGTGTGGAGAGAGTTTGACCTTTAACCCCAAAGCCTGTGTCGTCATTTCCCCAATGCTGCCGCTAATGCCCAATGCTGGCGAGAGAAAGAGTGAGAAGAGGGAGGGAGGACAGGAGAGGGAGATAAAGAAAGAAAGAGCTGAGCGCGGAATTTTCGTCCCCGGAAGAAGAAAAAAACTCAAAGATCAGCAGTAGCTGTGTGTTTTATAGATTGTTGTTTTCAAGCTAGCGAGCCCCGAGCCGGTGTGTTATTGCAGACTGGCTCGGTTCGTTAGCATTTCTGACATTCTTCACCACAGAGCCCATCTTATCTCTCATCTCTAACTTCTGCAAAGCGTTTGAGAGTGAGCGAGTCGCGTCAAGGTGGTCGTAAATAATCGACACGATGGGGGTGAGTCGGTCCGTCCGTGTTCTGTGTTGTTTAGCTTTGCTCATATTCTGCCTTTGATGAATGCGTGCGGCAGTTTAAACAAAGACTGATGGAAGCAAATCATGGTCCCCGGAAAGAGAGAGAGAGTCGTGGTTTAAAGATGTTCCGGTCCTGGTATATTCTTGCGATGTGCATCTGAATACACGTGTTCATCTCTTCTGGTCGATCTCTTTTTTTCTGATTCGTTTCAAGCATATCGTTCATAAAACATTTTTTGACCTATTCAACAAGGCAAACTGTTGCTGTTTTCGGTAAAACCGTCTGTATTACCTTTAACCAACGAGTCGATACTGTAAAGCCACGCGAGGAACTGGTGAGCGATCAGTTAAATTGTGCATAAGTGTAGTTAACTAGCAACCAACCCCTCGCGACAGCCCCGCGTTCATACATTATAACAACAGTGTTTAATCGGGTGGGAATCATACGTGAATTGCGGGTTTGGGTAACGACACGGTGAAGTTTAACAACAGAGCCCGCCATCGTGAAGTGTTGGTGACCACGCTCATCTCCACGTGCTTCAGGAGGTCACAGCTCCTGTTTCCTGCTTTCTGTGTCAGTAATGTAGAACTGCAGCTGAACTGAAGTTTGCTTTATAAATATCAAGTATTCTTTCCTACTAAGCACACGATTTGCCCCTAGTGTGATATGTCATATTGATGATATACGATATAGATAGATAGTTGATACACTGACTGTTATGGAATTACCTGTAGATATATCTTAAATTCACCACAAATTTGTTGCTTTCATGATAATGTTAATCCAATTATTTGCTGTAGGCTGTATTTATCTTTTATAGGATATTTTTACATCAAAACCTTTCTTATGCTGCCTCAGCTCTTTGCGCCCCACTGTATTCATACCGGTATTGTGTAATATCGGCCACCCTGATTTCTTGATATCGGCATCAGCCATTTTAAAACCTCTTATCGACTTGTTGACTTTCTCAGAGTAGGACCCTCAGAGTTCTATTAACTCTATTAATTACGAAAGACTCGTGCACGGTTTTGTTCCGTATGTCTGAAGAACTGTCTTGTTTTCCATTAACAAACAGAGAAAGTCAAACAGAGCGAAGGAGAAAAAGCAGCGAAGGCTGGAGGAAAGGGCAGCTATGGACGCGGTGTGTGCCAAGGTGGAAGCAGCCAATAAGGTAAGACATTAAAGGGTTAATATGCTTTCTTTGAATGTCTTAAAGTAGCGTCATTAAGATTTCATGTGGCTTGTCTCAGGAATGCTGTGCGTTACCGTGTGCTTACAGTAGAAAAATGTTAACACTGTATTTAACGGTTTGTTTTCAGCTGGAAGATCCTCTGTCTGCCCTTCCAGTGTTCAAGAAGTATGACAGAAATGGGTACGTTACTCTGTCAATCTCCTCTTTGCCAGGCGTGTTGTGGTCCACCAGCAAACCTGTCTCATATACACTGTCAGTTAAAGTTTAGGATTGCTTGCTCATTCATAAGTCATTTTTTCCTTGTTTATGAATAATATTAAACTCATCAAAGGGTAGTTTATGGGAATTATGTTTTGACTAAAAAAATTCCGAATAAATAAAAGCGTGTTTTATTTGAGCATATTTAATGTAGCCACACATTGCCTAGAATTTACAAAAACTGTCTCTTGGCATCACCATTTAGTTTCTTGCGGCATCACCCTGCCATGAATTTTTAAACGGTAAGTACGGAGTTCTCACCTATGCTTGGTTCTTATTGGCTGCTTTTTGTCATTATTCAGTCTGAGTCATCCGTTTCGTAAACCTTTTTAAAATAAAAATGTAGTTTTCTAACGACAGAAATGAATTGACGATGGTGTTATTATATTAATGTCTACAAAACCAATTTCAAACGTTTAAGAAAACGCCTTCAGATTAAAAGACATTCAAGATCATAAGAAACGTGTTTGACTGGTAGTGCATGACACAAATACTGATAATGTGAATGTGTGTGAATCTGTTTCAGGCTGAACCTGGAGATTGAGTGTAAACGGGTAACTGCATTGAGTCCAGATACAGTGGAGTGGGCCTTTGAGCTGACTAGAGCCAACATGCAGACGCTGTAGGTATTGAGCAAATGAACGTGGGTTCATCCAGTGACGTGTTGTTAACGCTTAAGCTGGTTGTGCTTTATATGCCCAATTACACTGTCAGACATCTTCACTTTTCTAGCAGTAACTGTAATGTTTCTAAACAACATTTAGCATTAAAGCTAAAAAGTTTCTGTATAGCTTTTGGTCATTTTCTCCAACTCAATGTCTCTGGTAGCTTTTATTATAAACCTAGAAACGTAGAGCTCATGTCTGAGAAATGTTCGAGTGCTTCGAGTGAATTTGTTGCGTTGTGTTCGGGCAGATACGAGCAGAGTGAGTGGGGGTGGAAGGAGAGGGAGAAGCGAGAGGAGATGAAGGACGAGAGGGCGTGGTATCTCCTGGCCCGTGATGCTGACTCCGCACCTGTTGCATTTTCCCACTTTCGGTTTGATGTGGAGTGTGGAGATGAGGTTTTATATTGGTACGTTGCTTCATCTGTTACCTGACAGACAGGGCAGCTCTTTGCTTTAGAGAATGTGTCTGTACGTAATTATTAAACATGTCGTTAAATTTATTTGTCATTTCTGTTCCTGTGGGGGGAGAAATGAAACGCAGTGGTTTCGAACCATCACAGTGCAAAACAAACAATGCAGAGAATCAGTATTTAAATTACTTTTTTTAAGCTTTCCTGTAGCTCAGTGGTTAGAGCATGGCGTTAACAACGCCAAGGTCATGGGTTCGATCCCAGGGATTGCACATACTCAATGTATAGTGATCAATGTGTAATATAATGCAATGTAAGTCGCTTTGGATAAAAGCGTCTGCCAAATGCCTAAATGTAAAATGTTATATTTGTACATGTAATAGGAATATTTTGACCACCATTGAGAGCAAGTCTGTGTGAAGGCAAAACGACCTGTAGCATTAGATATCACTATGACAACAATTGTGTTTCCATGTCCCTGCTGATTTCTGTTTATACATCTGTATGTCTGTCCGTCTGTCTGTCTGTCTGTCTATCACCCATTGTGTTGTTGGAGAGGGTCAGCCTGTGTGACATCAATTATGATTTTTACATGATATAAGACCCATGTCAGCAGACACAGTCAAGTGAATCTGATTTACATAATATTTTTTTTTAGTTATGAAGTTCAGTTGGAGAGTAAGGTCAGACGAAAAGGTCTTGGAAAATTCCTCATCCAGATCCTTCAGCTTATTGCCAACAGGTACCGCATCTGACACAGCACAAGTTCTGCACAGGACATGAATTCCAGCAGTGCCCAGAATCATGAATGTTTGTGGCTTTGTGTCTTTCCTCAGCACACAAATGAAAAAGGTCATGCTGACGGTATTTAAACACAATCATGGGGCTTATCAGTTCTTCCGAGAGGCTTTACAGTAAGTCACACCCGTCTTGACTAATATATAGTTAAAACACCCACACACACACACTATTAATATTCTCATTTCATCTCTTACTATGAATTTATATACACCCGCACCATCACTTTCTCTTAAAGTCACCATGAAATCAAAATGCAGCATTCTTACTTCGTATGGAATATAGCAGTGTTTATAATAAATGATTTATGTGTGCATGTCATTGGTTTTAAATTCATGTGCCCTCATGATCTTCAAACAAATTTTGAAAATGTACTTGCCCCGTTGAACAGTAGATTTTTTTTCTGATGTCATCCTGGTGGCTTGGGCGGAGCCAGAGCTGTTAACCACTCCCCTCCAGCCGTCAGTCTGCTGTGAGCTTTGAAACGGCTGCTTTTCTAGACCAATCAATTTCCAGTGGGAAAGTCACGCCCCATTTTTATTTTGAATTGCGTCACTGAAGTCAGTTGCAACTTCCAGTTCATGTGAACTTTATTTGTAAACACCCACATTAACGATATTCCCCGTTTCACCTTTTAACATGAACTGGATGATAGCTGTTACCATAGCAACAAGTTACTAGCCAGCCACTAGTGGAAAACGGCTGTACTTGTGATGTCCCATTACAAGAATGCTCATCCAGTGCGAATGCATGAATGCCTGAACTCTTCCTTTCAGGTTTGAGATTGACGAAACCTCACCCAGCATGTCGGGTTGCTGTGGAGACGACTGCTCCTACGAGATTCTGAGCCGAAGAACAAAATATGGCGAGGCCTCGGGGCACGCGCATGGGGGCGGCCACTGTGGGGGCTGCTGCCATTAAGAGCATATCTACCAGTATTGTTTAAGAGCTTCCCCATTCTCATTTCCACAATCCCTTCTTAAAAAGCCCTTATATCAGTCGGTCCTGACCGTAATCAGCGATGCTTGCTCTTGGTTTTAACTTAAGCTCATTTACTATTTCACATAGGTGTAGTGATTTTCTGTCAGTCTCATCAAAGGGACCGTTCACCCAAAAATGACATTTTTCTATCATTTACTCAACCTCATGTCAATCCAAACCTGTATGACTTTTTATCTTCTGTACAATATCAGATATTTCGAGAAATATCTCTGTGGTTTTGTCTACAGACGGAAAGTACCACTGTTGTTTGGTTAGCAGTGTACTTCAATCAAAACCCCTCGTAAATATCTATTCATTGTTCCTCAAAGTCCTACAGGTTTGGAATGACATGAGGGTGAGTGAATGATGGAAGGATTTTCCTTTTAGGGTAAACTGTGTCTTTAAGATTAAAATGGCTACTGTGAGGCAGATGTGACTTCTCTCACCTCAGGTATCAGCGTGGTGAGGCGCAACTGTGTGTCTGTGAATTTTGTCCATATCCCAAAAAAAACGGCTTAAAGCTGTATAGTTTTCTCTCTTCCTGTACAACGTTTATTTCTCTCCACCGCTGTTTTATCACCATAGTGAGCGAATGCAAGTTTTTGGTCGCCGTGGTCAAGCAGCTGTTTCATTTTGTACCACCTTTCAGGGTAAATGTATTTTAATAAAAGCTAAAGTGTGCTAAAACTCACTTCAAGAATCTGAAAACAACAATCTGTATCGTTTATAATTAGTAATCACTGAAACTAGGCTGTCTCAGGTCATTCAACATGAATCAGTGTTTTATAATGGCTGTATAAGGGAATTGGTGAATGATGGTTATGTTTAAAGGGTGGGCATGTTATGGTGGACCCTTAGTGTAGAACTATACTTTTGTTTTACTTTTTTAGCGTAACATTTTTATCATGTCATTACTGTATATTTACATTTCTTTCTTCGCTGTATATAATCTGTTTGCCATGTACATTTTATTTGCCTTCAGAAAGTCATTGGAAAAATTATATACAGGACTTTAAAAAGGACAAGAGTTTGACAGACGAGTGTTCCTGTCTTGTGCTCTTATTGAACAGAAAGATCATTCCGGCTTCGTCGTGTGTTTGATTTGTATGCAACAAATAAAGGATTCTTGTTTGACTTATTGAAGCTGAGTGACGTTTCAACATTGATTTTAACCTGTTTTAAGTACAGCTGCAATCTAACTTTCGCCTCTCTGTCGCCATCTTTGATTGAAACATTTTTCAGGTTACTTTACATACTTTTACATGTTTTGAAGATAAACTGACATTTCCTGGAAAATCGGACCAGACAGCTCAAATTATAAATCATTATTATAAACTTACTGTTGGGAATTGGGGAAAGGTAGGAAGGCCGTTTTCACTGATCTGTCACGTACTTTATCAATAACGGATTTTGTTCGTTTTAAACCCCAAAAAGACGAATTGCAGCTTTTTGCGGTTTTCGTCCTTGTAAGCAAAACGGAACTATAGTACGGTGTCGTGTTTTAGACGACCCTTACTTGTGTTGCACCTTCGAAGGCGGAAGTTGTTGGTATCATACTGCAGCTAACTAGTATTCACACAAGCAAAACGCAATCCGAAATATACACAACGAATAAATATAAATGATCTTACTGCAGTTTATCCATACTCTATTTCAGATCTGTTATAATAATTACTGGAGCCGTTACGAGTATTTTAAGGCTGCAAACTAGCAGCGTTTGTCTAACTAAACCGTAGTTGTGATGGTTAAAATGTCTTCACATGGGTTGCCTCGGTGACCAGTGGTTTCATCGCACGACATCAGACCTGATTTCAGCATCGACAGGTCATCATGCGAGTGAGGCTGAAGCTGAAGACCGTGTTTGTCTTTTACTTCATGGCGTCTTCATTGGGACTCATGTATGCGCTAATGCAGCTGGGTAAGACGGTCTGTAACACTATAACCACGACCTCTCTTCTTCTGACACGTTTATTTAAAAGTTTAAACGTGGACGTTATGATGGTTCATCTCTGCAGGTCAGCGGTGTGACTGTAGAGATCATGACCTGTCGAAAGACCAGCAGATCTCTCAGCTGAGAGGAGATCTGAAGAAGCTGCAGGCACACATCAAAACATCAGAGCTGTCCAAAATCTCCAGGAAGACCGATGTACCGACAGTTTATGTGGTAACGCCAACATATGCGAGGTATGATGATATATTGCATTTCCTGACAGATATTATGTGCTTTTTAGGAATCTGAGATTTTAGGCTTTCACTGTGTGTGTATGAAATGAAAGGGCAAATGAGAGGGAATCAAATGTTGCCGTAGTCTTGAAACGCAATCAAAACAACACAATGTCCTTTTACTGCGTATAGTTAAAGATACATTTTTAATGAATGTAAGAAACCAAAAGTAATTCAGTATTCAGAAACTGAATGTGGTTAGATTTTAAATGATTTAAATGATGGTAAAACAAGTGAAAGATTTTTAACGTTATTTTAACATTTGCACTGTGCAGGATTTTCTGTTACTGTTTGTAAACACAATATTCAAAACTGGCCAGCAGACTTCATTTAGATTTATTTTAACATTCTGTCAACGTAAGTCATGAACAGAACAGCAGTACCCAGCCTTTGTCCAGCTAATATAGCCAGACTGAAATGATCAAAGTTAAGCAATGTGAGTTGTAGTCATGTGTGGAAAAGGAGAAATGTTTGGGAATGTTTGATAACTATAAAGTCTTCCTCTGATTTTCTCTTTGTCTTTCTCTTCATTTTCTTCATGCTCCTCTCGTCTCCAGGCTGGTACAGAAGGCAGAGCTCACTCGTTTGTCTCACACCCTCCTCCATGTTCCTCAGCTGCACTGGATCGTGGTGGAAGACGCTCCCCAGCCAACTCCACTCGTCACACACTTCCTGGCTGCGTCTGGCCTCATCTACACCCACTTACACAAGCTGACCCCCAAAGACAGGAAGCTCCAGGAGGGGGATCCCAACTGGCTGAAGCCGCGGGGTGCCGAGCAGAGGAACGAGGGTCTGCGCTGGCTCAGAGAGGTGGCTGCCGCTGCTGCTGAAGGAAAGGAGGCGTCCGCCTTTGAAAACGCTGTGGTTTATTTTGCTGACGATGACAACACGTACAGCCTGCAGCTTTTTGAGGAGGTGAGCCATTTCTGAGGTACTTACCACACCCACATTCACAACAGTAAGTTTATAATAATGACTTATAATTTGAGCTGTCGGGTCAGATTTGGGGGCAAATGTCCGTCTGTAAACAGAAATAAAATCCGGCTACTGTATCACATGTCTGGGTACTGTATCACATGTACTGTAGATGATGCAGCGTTTGTAGTTTGTTCTTACAGCAGTTGTTTAGAATTTAAACTTTTATCCACGTTAGTCATCTGCAGTTTTATGCTTCAGACAGAGATGGCGATAGAGAGGCAAAAGTTATAGACTAGCTTTAAATGTAGACCATCACATGAATTTAGAGTCAGGTTATATATCATTTTGGAGAGACTGTAGTTGGTAAACCTCCTGGTGGAGCTCTGCAGTAGGTGTGACAGCAAGAGATTCTCGAAGGTTCTCGTTTGGAAATGTAATCAAAAACATTCCTTATCAAAACCATATGGTGTCTGGTGTTCCGGCCTATGGTTTGATTGATGAGACATGTTTATGCAACAACTAAATGTTAGTCGAACTCTTCAAATTATTAAACAAATTTAGGAGTCCTTCACTTGTCTCTGTCTCACCATCTCAGATGCGATACACGCGGCGCGTCTCTGTGTGGCCTGTGGGTCTGGTGGGCGGGATGAAGTTTGAGAGTCCTGTGGTGGTGGACGGGAAGGTCGTGCGCTTCCACACCGGTTGGCGTCCCAGCCGCCCCTTCCCCATAGACATGGCAGGTTTTGCCGTGTCCCTGAGGCTGATTCTGGCCAATCCCGAAGCGTGTTTTGACGGCAACGCTCAGATGGGCTTCCTGGAAAGCAGCTTCCTCCAGGATCTGGTTACTATGGAGGAACTTGAACCCAAAGCAGACCTGTGTTCCAAGGTAGGTCCTGCTGTCCACTGCCAGTTGTCAGATCTGGTACATGTTAGGATTATACAGACAGTCTTGCACTGTGGAAATATTAGTAGAGATGTGTGAATAATACACTATTTTAATATGTCCCCTTGTTTTAATGCAGTGGTTGATTGACAGGTAAGTAGACGGTCATTTTGATACTGTTCGCAAAACATCTGGACATACTAGCGTTTCTACTATAAATGTGATGTGGTCTGAATTCTAAATGTGGTTTCGGTGGAATTCAAATTTGTTTGGATCTCGTTTACACCTGTTAGGTTCTGCTCCTTTTAAAGTTTCTTTATAGTTAACTTCAGACATTTTAAAACGTTAAAGAAACAATTTACCAAAACTGAAAATTCTTCCATTATTTACTCACTCTCATGTCATTTCAAACCCGTGTGACTTTTTTGCTTCTGTGGAACACAAAAGCGGATATTTTGAGTAATGTCTCCGTGGTTTTGTGTCCATACAGTGGAAGTCAATATCTTTTGCGTTCCTCAGAAGCAAAAGGTCAAACCGGTTTGGAATGAGGGTGAGTAAATGATGGACGAATTTTCATTTTTGGGTGAACTATCCCTTTCAATTTTCTTTAGTTGCATTATCATGCAGGAACATGAAATGATGTCATTAACGAATGATGTTTTAGGCCGTGAAGTCATTCGACATGAATTGTAATAAGCAGATTAAGCTAAGATTTAATGATGGTTGGAATGATTTTCCTCTTGCTCAGGTGCTGGTGTGGCACACCCGAACGGAGAAGCCAAAGATGAAGAGGGAGGAGGCGCTGCAGAAGCAGGGGTTGGGCTCCGATCCTGATGTGGAGGTGTGAGCCGCACCTCCTCGTAACTCCTCTGGACTGCCACCAGACATACATGTTAATACACGTAAATTGTGCCAAACAGATTGTGAAGATTCAGATACACTAAAGACTCCAGCAGTGAACTGATTCCTGACGCTTTACACTGTTCTTTAAAAGTATTAGGATTAAAAGTGTGTGTTTGAATCAATGCAGGCAAAGGATCAAAGGAAAGAAAATGGATTTTCTTAAATGGTTACAATGTGTCCCATAGACAGGCCTCATCATCTGTGTACTTGAACTGTATGTAAAAGTTTGACTTCCTGTTTAGATTAAGCTGATTAAGTTTGGTTGTATTTATATCTGTAGAAACGTGTTTGTTAAGTGTGTGACGTGTTAGCTTGGAAATTTGAAATACTGATATATATTATGTCTATGCAGCTCATGTCTCTTTTAATGTATACTGTATAAAAGAGTTCTTGTGTCGAGTCTGTTCTGGCTGTCCAGCTGTTGTCTTCTGTCTTAAGATTTAAGTTTGTTTTCTCTTTTGTCACTAAAAAATGAAGTGGAGGACAGAGATAGGTCAGAAATGTTGTGCATTTACGCGATTATTAATCTTTTAAGAATCTCTGGTGCAGATAAGCCATGAGAGATACAGTGTAAAGTACAGTGACTATGATGTCATTTGTACCTGTGATAAAAACCTAAAAATATTTTCGGAACGTAAGAGTGTTTCTGGCTTTCTTGCACGTCATCAGTTTTGTACGAGTAGCAGAGGGAAAATCTGCTTTTAGTGCTGATTTAAAGTTTTTATATGTCATTGATTTAGAAGTTAACATGTTTTACTGAATCCAGACCTACAGTATTTACAGTTGAGGGCATTAAGGGGCGGTGAAGCGTTACAGAGTGTTCGTTTAATGTTTAAATTCCACCGCTGACATCATAGATCTGTTTCGCTGTAAACTAAGAAAATTGCCATTGTTGCATATTTTTCACAGTCCTAAATCATATAATTGGCATGCAGATCTACTAATGTCTCGTCCTCATTAACAGATTGACTCATTCTGATCTTTTCGCGAGGTATGTCACCAGCTACTGGTTGCTAAGACGTTGCAATGCGGGTTAGAGCTTCAGAGATCACCAGGAATGAATAAGCAGACAGTACATGCCCTCAATTTATGATTCAACACCACAGCTCTGCCGAGTTCCTCCAGCACACATACACTCCCCATCACACACGTCTGCTGAACAGCTGTTTCTGCCCATACCATCATCACCTGGAGCACTATATTAAAGATTCTGTCTCTTCTTGAGACATTTCTGAAAGTCACGCTCTCAAAGGTTCTTAAAAGGTTTTCACAGTGATACCATAGAAGAACCATTTAAAGGTTCTTAAAAGAACCATTTCTTTTTTACCTCTTTATAGTCTAAAGAACATTTTTCACTACAAAGAACCTTTTGTGAAAAAGAAAGGCTCTATAGATGTTCCTTAGAAGGTTCTGTATGGAACCATGCAGCCAAAAATGGTTCTTCTATGTCATTGTGAAGAACGTATATTAAGCAAGAACAGAAGACACTTCACACAGCTGAAGTATCTCAAGGAGAGAAACTGATTTCTACACAAACACGCATGTAAAATCACATGTAAATACTTACGTCCACACGCATGTTTTTAAGTCGACTGTTACCCTGTAGCCAGTTAGTCTCTTAAATGACACACCTAACGTTTGTTGATACACATTCCTTTCATTCTCTCTCTCTCTCTCTCCGTCACTGTTATATGATGTTTGTTCATATATTCCATCAAACATCATTTTAACGAATAAACAGCACATAAATGAACAAAGTATGTTGTGTGGAGTGAGAGAGGTTCAGTGTTGTGTTCTAACCTAGTGAAAAAAACACATTCACGAGAGCTGCTCAGGTGAGTCACTTGCTTTAGTAATGGATTCATTTTGGCAACGTTGGTTAGTTTAGCTTATAGAGACTTTGCACTGATACTGTGTTTGTGGATTACGGTCAGCTGTTTTTTGTTGGTTGATGACCTTCTTTACTTAATTAAATGAAACAGAAAACGAGAGAGAGAGAGAAAGAGAGAGAGAGAGTAGTTTGCTCGAATGCTGACAGGTTCAGACAGTGTGACGATTGTGTGTGTCAGAGTAAGGTGAGTTTGCCACAAAGCACAAAGAGAGAGAGACAGAGAGAGAGAGAGAAAGAGAACAGGGTCAGAAGGAAACAGCCAGCAGGTAAGTCACTCAAGCGTTTTATCCTCTGTTTTGTTCTTTGTACGCTGTATATTTGTAAACTCTACTGTAATACAATATCTGTGCTCTGACACAGATCATAATTCTGTAACTAACTGGTTTTCTTTAAAACAACGAAATTCAGGATTTACTGTAAACAGCTTTAATTATAAACAAATAAGATTCTTTTGAATCAAAAATAAAGGGTTAATAATCATCTTTGTGATGTTAAGAAAGTAGCATTATAAAACTGACTGTTTAATTATTCTTATATCTTGAATACCGTATGGTTTAAAATATAAGCTTTAGGCTTTTTAAAATGTATGTATTTAAATATACATAACTACCACTCAGTTGTTCACTGGCTTCTGTGTTTTGTTATTTGTAAAATATAGAAACCAATCACACAGTCTGATGCACGTCCTGATATGAGAATTAAAATGCAGTATTGATCCTCCTGAAATCTGTGCAGTATGACATATCTGTGAGTCAGTTTAACTCGCAGCCTCTCATCTGTCTTGGCACCAGTCAGAGTTCCAGCATGACCAGCTGGTGTCAAAGTCACAGAGTAGCTGAAGTTCATCTTATCTGAGTCATAAAGCAGAGGGCGGGCTGTCAGCTTCCAGACGAACTGTCCTTTAATAGGAACGTACTGATATGCTGTATACACACTGATTGAACTTTGAACAGTGTGGCTATGATGACGTGACTGATAAAAACACATTTCTGAGGGATGGAGGAGAGAGATAAACATCAGGCCATGCAGATTTCATTTCAACAGTGGCTTGAGGAGAACAGCTGTTCCTCACCCTCGTGTTTTTCTCTTTAATTATGTAAGAAAAAACTGTGGCGCAATTTTCTGCCAGATCTTTGAAAACCAGTAACTGCTGGATGTATTTATAATCTGTTTACAAGGTTTCCAACAGATGACCAGCGTCACATGTTAGAGTCACTTGCTTCCGTTTTCCTTCCTCTTTAGATCGCACGGACCGGATTAACTTCTCGAGTTCACGAGACCATGACTATCGGCAGGAACTCCAAGAGGAACAAAGCCCCTCGTTCTCCACCTTTTCTGGACAAGGCTAATGGTTTCTATGGGCGTTTGGAGGAGATGGGTGGAGATGACGTACAGGTGGAGGGTGAGTCCAAAGAAGAGCAGACGAGAACCTCAACTGGAGGAGAGAACCGGTCAAGCCAAGACAACATGATGGCCCCAAGCTGGATAGAAGAGGATGATCAGGTGATTGATTTGAACCAGGGGATGATGGATGATGATGGCACTACTTTACTGGAGAGAAAGCCCAGCAGACTGAGTCGCCGATGGAGCAGGAAAAGTTCCAGGAAGGCAAAATTTGACAAATCCTCCCCAGGGAAGGAAAGTACAAAGACTGATAACAAAGAAGTAGCACCAGTAGCCCAAACCCTGGAGGTGACACGCGTTAGAGAAGCAGAGTCGGAACCGGTCCATTTCTCTGTAAGGGAACATGCAGACGATCAGGTTCTGATTTCAGGACAGGAGCTGGAAGACCCAAGAAAAGAGAAGAAGACAGAAGGCAAACTGAATGGAGAGTCAATGGAGGCTGTCAAGAGAAACACACTCAAGAATTATCGCACGGTGAGATTTAGCTTTTAAAAAATGATGTCTGGATGACATTGTGTTTGGGCACTGATCTGAGATCAGTTTGTCTTCATAAAATCTAAGCATTAGTTTTGAGAGAAACTACGACGCTGCCCGCAAAAGTGTTGCATGTAACCTGCTCATATATTCAGTGAACATTCTCAGAATGTTGGCTAACGTTCTCTAAAATTTCTTTCAGACTTTTCAAAACGTTCTTCATTAGTATCTACATACTATTAACAACTAACAACTACTAACAACTATTTTAAGTTGTTAGTGGAACATTTTAAAACATGTTTGAATAACGCACTTATAACCAAGCAACGTTAATACAATGTCTAAAAAACGGGATGTTTAGAATGTTCTTAACATTTAAGTTACTTAATGGAAACGTTTGGGCAATGTACTTACAACCTAAAATTGTTAGCTGGGTTACCACTGATTTATTAGTGAATTTGATCAGAACACAATGCCTAAATTATTAACCTCCAAACATCATCTATGCATGAGTTGTATTCAGTATGTAAAGTTATTACCGTAATCATATTCATGTGTCACAAGGAGTTAACTATTAGTGAAATGTTTAATGTGGACATGAGCCGGCAGGGCAATAGTTGTTCTGTAACCATCTAAGTTCCTAAAAGATTGGAGAGGAATCTGGGGTAAAGTTCCTGTTCACAGTAAACAGACAGCAGATAAGTCTCCATCACGCCAGAACTGTTTTCTGACCCTGCAGTATCAGTTCACTTTCTATCACTCCATCTAAACACTGTTTGCTTCTGTATATTTTTAACCTCCCACCCCCTGATTTTATTGGTCCTCCTCTTTATTTGTTATGTCACTATCAGGTTTCTGTATGTACTTTATACACTCGGAGCAAGTGATACAGAAATGACAGATTCCTTTTGATCTAGACTGACGCAAGGTGGCTTTGGCAAAGATTACAGAATTAACAAGACGCAGCAGTTCTGTTCATATGAATGGGGGAAACTGCCATGCTCAAAATGGCCGCTGTGTCAAAGGAAGTCCCGCCTACTGGTAGAAAGAGCCAATCACTAAGCAGTAACATTCTCCAGGTTGTGAGGTTCATGCAGTACCTGAAGTTATCTGAAAAACTTCAATTTGAGCCCTAAAGAAACAGAATTAATGGTGTAGTTGATGTCAGGTTTAATAGTTGGTCAGAAATATATTGTTTTATTGTGACCTTATTCAGTGATTTCAGAGATATCCATTTCCCCCTGACTCAGTATGACTAAAACAGCTGACCGGAGGCGTTGCAAAGATGGCCGCTGTGTGCAGAGACTTCCTTAAAAGGAATTTGACCTTCTGAGAGGATTTCCCAGATGAGGAATTTATGCAAATAACCAAAAGACCCTGTTGCTTACACATTCTTTGTCTGTCACAACATGATCTCTGACCCAACACAACTCAAAAACCTCGTTCTGATTCAAGCTGATCTGTGTTCAGTGTATATGACATCGTTTTCTGAGGCACACGTTTATTTATTCTTTGTTGAATTTCTTCTGTAGGCTGTGGACAGAGCTTTCCGTCGAGGATGGGAGACTTTCATTACCAATCTGTACAGTGTGACCCTGACACCCATCTCATCAACAACATCATCGTCACCAACAGTCAAATCCAAAATGAACAGTAACAGTGTTTTAGCAGAGTTCAGATAAGAGCAGAACAGACTGATCTTGTTTTCGATTGATCATTATGTAACCAGAATACAGAGGTCAATATGTGAACTGTTTATCAGCGTATGAATGTGCTTTTGCAGTACCAAAAGGGGCATGTAGCTGATCTTTGTTCCCATCTGGGGAAACATGAGGCCTATATTGCCCTTCCTTATCACACACAGAGAGATCTTTTAGTCTGGACGTGCTATTTTTTGAGCTGTGAACAGTATTGTGGAGTTCCTACATTTTGGCTGTGAACTTGAGTTCCTCCAAATATTAGGTACCGAAAAGATGAACTTTTAAACAACAATTCTGGGAGCTCAAAAAGCAGATTTGTCGTGTGATATGGCAGTGAAGTAAATAATGAGCACAGAAACAGAGCAAGGATGTTGATTGTGTTCTGTAGAGTATTCTGTATTTGTATCTGTTCTGTATTTGTTTTAGGGAATCTACAACTTCCAAACATCTCATATCAGTGAAATTTAAAGATTGTGGTGATCTGTGTGAAAAGCTTTTAATTTTCCTCAACATCCATTGTCACATCAAAGGCAATGTAAATAATAAAAGAGTGTCAGATAAATACATAAATATGTGGAGTTTCATTCTACAATTCTATCTACCCTAGCACACTGTTTATGTGAAAGTACACATTCTGCAGCATTGTTTCAGTAGCAGCATGTAGGTTGCGTAAAAATAAATCAAAACTGTTATTTTGCATTGGTACCGCGTCCTCACTTTTGTTAGTCTGATTGAAATGCCTAATAAGTAAAAAAAAAAAAGCAATGGTAACATTTAACAGTTTTAATGTGTTGTGCTCTGGTGTGGTACATCATCCGGGTACTTCGTGAAAACACGTGGCTCTCCTGCACGGTATACTGCAGAAATAGTATGCTAGCATGCTACCGAATAGGTGCTTATTAGCCTACTTCTTGTTTACTATTGGTGCAGATATGACGCCATCTAGTGCGAAAACGTTAACAAATGAAAACAACATAATGTTATGATTAGTTATTATGACTATAATATGATTAGTTATAGTTAAGGCACTATTTCATAAATGGCAGAGTAACACACGTGGTATGCGCTCAAATCAACGTCATTTGCTTTGTCTCCGTCTTTTGCTCTGCTGTTTTCACAGTTTATTTCTTTTATATAAAGACTAAAATGTGCATTAAGTGGACTTGAATTTTCCATCCACGTTTTTTAAAATAAAGGAGCAAAGTATGGGCTACTCTGATTGGTTGTTGTAAAGTGGGTGGAGATTCACGCTGTGTGACATCAATAAAACGCGCCGAGCCCGTTGCTTCGTCCATTTTGCGGCGGTCTCTGATAAGGTAATAACTTCTAACTTGTTAACTCATTATAATTTGTTTTAGCGCATGTTTTTGCTTGTGTCTTGCAACAGGCAAGTTTATAATCACAAGTAGTCGGTGCTTTGCTTTGTACGCATTTGTATGTCGCTTTTTGTGGGGTTTTTTTTTTGTGGACAACGTCGTCGTGTTGCTCTCTAGGTTATTGAATCTTGACCCATCCTAGCTCGTTAATCTTAACTTTACATGTACTTCGATTAATTGTTAAGAGAAATTTGACGAGATGTCGTAAAAACACGGTATTTTGGTGCTTTTATTTGGAAAACGTCTGATTTCTGCAGATGTCCACGGTGGCGCGATCTCAATGATGATATTCCACAGACCTGTACTGAAACTCTGTGATTGCATTTAATTTATCTGATGAGAGATTGCCACGCGGATTTTAGCTCATCGATGCGTTATATTTAAAGCAACATTTGTCGAGTCCGGGTCACGTGATGTGTAACCGGGTGTTTCTCTTGCAGCCATGCGGGCCACGATGAGTCTGCGGTTCGTCAGTTGCGGAGGTGAGTATTTTACTCAGACTCGTACTTTTGAACATACTAAGTTTATAAAGTTGAAGGTTTGTAAATTTGTGGTCCACTAATTTACAAGAGTAGGATCGAACTACACTTAGTAGGTCCCAAGGTACAATTCCCCGCCATAATAGAGATTTATGATACTTTTAACCCAAAACGGTAGGATGGGCAGTTTGGGAGAGATTAGCAGTAGCAAGCTAGCTTTGAAAGTATAAGCTCCTGCCCTCCCTTCAAAGCCACGTGGCCTCCAGTAAGGGGCAGGGTATGCACATGCATTGTGTGATAGACATGTAGGACATCCTACAGTTGCATTTGGACCGGATGCAATGATTTCATGACCGTTTGATGGTCATTTCACATATTTATATAAATTAGGCCATTTTATTTAGTAATTGCTTTAGGATGGAAAGATGCTCTAAACCTGCATAATGTTCAGTGATTACTTTTGGTCGTGCAATTCACATCTGCAGGTCAGAAAAGTTTTTGTACAAGACCAAATTACTTTTTTTGGATTTAGCTTTGTTAAAGTCAGTAGTGACAGTTGAGTAAGACTGTTAAAGCCAGATTAGTTAGCCCCCCACCCCCCCCCCAAATAAACACATGCTTAATAAACCAGGAATGCTTAATGCTGTATGTTTTAAAATCCTGATAGCACACAGTAGTCAGTTTAAATTTACATCCGTGAAAGGCTATGTATACTGGAGGCGTGGCTTTTGGAGAGCACTGTGAGGGTGGGGTTTAGCTTTCAAAGCTAGACTGCTAGTCGTCTCGTGCTAGCATGATGGCTGCTCTGAAATCGCTTACCTACCTTTAAAACGACGCACCAGATTTCGGCCTCATCCAGTGCTACTGTGATGACTCCATGAATTCTCTCTTCCTGACCATCATTGATGACTTGATTCCCAGCTGAGTAGCATTGGAGCTCTGCACCATGTTGCAGGAGAAGCTGCTTCGGCTAGTTCGAGTGTGCGCGAGTTTGGACGTTTGTTAAAATCAGTCTTATTTTGCAGGTTCAGCGGCATCAGAAGCCCGAACCTCAAGCCTGTTTGATATCAAGGTAAGTTGTGGTGGGTTTTTTTTTCTAGTCCACATATGAATGATGATTCCAATGACAAGCATATGTCTGAGCTTCAGTGATGTTTGCCTTTATAATTCTGACTATGCGAGGAACTGGTGTGTCTGCGAGTCTTTCCCCTATGGCAAATTAAAGAGATTTTTTTTCTTTAGGGTGATTGCACGTGAACTTGGCGTTTGCAGTGGGTTGTGCCCGTTATTTGATGGTAAGGTTCAAGTTACTTGGTTGTATGGCTTCTAGTTGAAGTCTGACCTTGTTGGGAATGTCTGCTACTCTGGTTACTACTGGTTACATTGCAACGCATTAAATTGTTCTTCCCTTTCAGCTCCTAAATATAAAGATGTTTGCGCTGGATGAAGTGAAATGTTAAGCCGTGGTTTCAAGGATCAAATCTATGAGATCTTTCAGAAGTTGGCCACTGATACTCAGGTACATTCACACCAATGTAACTGCCACTAATAATCCTTTTCTGGAAGAAATCTCTAAATGTGCTTCCTGCTCAGCTGGGACAAACTGTTTGTTCTGTAGTTTGTTGCCATTTCCAAAGTTCCCTCTCCTGCCAGCTTTCTGTGCTGTGATGGGAATCAAGTTCTTTGGTAGAGAATTCTAACTGCCATCCACTGTGACTGGGCCCTTGGTTCCTCTTCATAACTAAAAAGCAGTTCACATTTCTTGTCCTCAGTCCGAGTAGACGTTTCTCTAGTTACTCACTGGCATTTAACATTTTGGTTTCTCCGCTGTTGTTTAGGTGGTTCTGGGATTTTCTCCGAGTCGGAGTGCAGTCACTGACTTTCTGGTGAGTGTTTCTGTTGACTCGAGTTTGATTAAATGAACTGAGAGGATGAACGGGTTTTCCCTTTTTTATCTGGACGGCATTACTGCCCCATGGCATTAGTCACCAAAGCTCTGATCAGACAACCGAAAAAACTTTTTAAATGGGAAACCGGGCCAGTTTCTAAACCTGGTTTCTGTTTCAGGTAGTGATCCTCATGCAGTGAGCTACAGATAATGGACTGCATGTTTTAAAGGTGAGTGTGTGGGGGAAGGTGGGTCTCCCATCAGCTTAGTTTTAAAGCGACAATCCGTAACTGGTTTAAACGCATAGTTACGAATTGCAGCTTTAACATCTGGCTCCAGTCTCTGTGATGAAGATTCTTAGCTCACTTTGACCCCATGTGAAAAGGCTTGAACAACTGAGAGATCAATAATCCGTTTCGCCCTTCTGCCTTTACACGTGACTGAGGCTAAAAGTTGTTGTTTTTTCTTCTGCAGGGTGTGTGGTGATCAAAGCCAGAGTGTTAAATCCTGAGGTACTTTCAGGTGAGATCCAGTTGCTACTATGTTTATTAATGAGTCCTGCTGTAACATGATGACTTCTCAATTAGAGTCTCGTTCATCTGAAGTGCTGTAGACAAATCTAATTTCTGACGTTACAGAACTTCCTGTCTGTACAGCAGTGTAATTTATACGCTTGTACTAACTTGAGTTCTCTTGCTTTTAGGTGACACGTGACATCATAACAGGTGAGTTCAGATTTTTGTTTGCTACGTTAAATGTTTACAGCTCGTCCCTTTATGATGAAACTTGCACACGTCTTACGCCTTGTCAACGCCAGAACCTGTAAAGGTGAACCCACTGGCGTTGCCTGAGCAATAAGGGGATGACTTGTTGGGGTTACCAACGGTCTGAGAAGGACTGGCTTTAGTGTAAATAGTTGTACTTTTCCCATCATTCCCTAATTTGTTTGTTTGGTTTGTTCCAGAACAACAGATGAAAACTGGCTCTTGGAAGTGCTGCACCTTGAAGCAGGGTGAGATTTTTCACTTTGAGGTACCAGAATTCTGAACGAGTAGATGATGTGACATTACCGCCCCAGTCTGATTTGATCTGACTGATTGGTTCCTTTCTGACCTCTTATTAACTAGTTTTTCTTTTCACAAGAAACAAACTGTTCGTGACCCTTTACCTCTCCCCCCTCAGGTGTCGTCTGCTTCCATGTGCATGGTTCTTTCCTCCAGATGCTGCCACTGATGTCACTTCCTGCTGGTGTCTCTGACCTGAAGGTTTGTACTTTCCTGTTACTCTGTCACGTTTGAGTCTTTAAAGATGATGTTTCTTATACCGCCCCAGTCTGATGTTTCATGACTGACTGGTATCTTTCTGATTAACATGAACTGGATGTTTAGGTTCTTCATGTACGTGTTTGTACTAACTACTCCTGTGTTTTCAGGTGTAAAGATGAGCTCTTGTGGCTGTGGTCGTTACTTTGGTCATGTTCTCATGGAATTGGTTGCTGGTGCTTCAGCAGGTTGCTGAAGAATCCACTTGAATTTGGAACCATGGCAACATCTTTTGTATGGCTGAAGTGCTTGATCTTGTAAAGATGCCATTTTGATTTGTCCCCTGTATGTTTGATTGGATGCCCAAGTGAATTACAAAATAAAATGGCTTGTTTCTTACGTCTTTGTGGTCAACTGCTTGTGTATGATTAGAATTTTCAGATTTTGCAGTGTAATTGGGCTTTGAAGCATCAAAACTAGACTGACTGCACATTTAGCGAGAAACTGGTTTTAAATGGGTATTAACCTGTTAATGACCTGTCTTTGTTTCTTTAAACAAAAGCACTATGCAGGAGCCTCAAGCGTGGGCTGTAAACTTTTAGAGAACCAGTGATGTGCAGTGTATGATCTCCACAAAATTACTTTGAGTTAAGCTGTGGCCTTTGTAAACCGATGTGATCCATCACTGTTACACCAGTCTGACTGTTACTAAATGTGACTTGGCTGAGAAACCACTATTCTAAACTGATCAAGAGTAAGGTCAGAGTTTAAACCATGAGTCTCTAAATCTAACAAAACTGGTGCTGAAAGCATGTAAGCTTAAAGTATATTCATCACTCAGGTTGTGTAGTTGACAGGTCATTTTTATTTGTTCAGGTTTTTGTTGCAGCTGAACACTGAATTGTGAAGGATGGCTTCTACAATTATACAAAGCAGATTTATTTGGACTAACCACATGAAAGTTGTACATCAGACATAACCCGTCAGAGAAATGTCAGCGATTCAGGATTCTTCTGTATAATGTCCAGTAGCTGTTGAGATGCTCAACTCATCAGTCAGATGTAAAGATCCGAGCCGATATATCGTCAAGTAACCAGTCCACACCTGTCAGCAGGTTCTCACCTGTAACCGCACTGCATCCCACAATGCACCAGTGATGAGTCTTAATGTCATCAAGGGCTAAAACCTATGATAGAAAAGAATATGACCTGAATGTTTGCTTATTACAGTCATGGCCTGCCGTGCAGGAGTGGTTTTGTAAGATTATAGATTACTGCTCATTTTACCTCCCGTATGCCGTCTTTTGATAAAGCACCCGGCAGATCCTGTTTGTTGGCAAAAACTAGTAAAGTGGCTCCTGCTAATCGCTGTTCAGGAGAAAGAAAAGTAACAACTTAAACGCGTCATGCTGATGTGCTTTGAAATAAGAATGTGGATACACAATACATGACTTCTACAGTCCCCCTTCTGTCTCCCAGAAAAGTGTGTTCTTACCTCCTCCAGTAATAAAACACTCAGCTCCTTCCTGCAGTCCTCCAGTCGGAGTCTGTCAGCACTGTCCACCACCCACACCAGTCCATCTGTACTCTCAAAATAATTCCTCCAGTACGAGCGCAACGACTTCTGACCTCCCACGTCCCATATATTCAGATTAAACCTGCAACAAACATTACGACAGGAACAAGTAACTACCGTTTCATGAAAAGTTCGGGTAGGTGATCTTTTCCAGAAACATTTTGTGTGGCGCTGGTTGAGGGTCTCTTCGCACCCTGACAGCAATCACTAAGTGAAAGGGTATACATATATTTATATATCGTCTGTGGAAGGTGCAAGGCCACAAAATGTTCATCCAATCATTGCATTGGGTCCGAATATCTGCATACTTTTGGGGAGGGGGCCGTGGCTTTGAGAAGGCAGGACCTTATGCTTTCAAAGCTAGGCTACTATTGCTAGCCTCTTAAATGTATGTAAATGATGAAAACAACTTTGTATTTTATTATTATGCATTAAGTTCATGATGCATTAGGAAACCTCCAGTAAGCTATAAATAAGCCTTTGTTTTACCCTCTGTGCTCTAGTGTCTTTATGTTGAACCCCAGCGTTGGAGAAATGGTGCTGACATCTTCGCCATTAAACTTTTTCAATATGGTTGTTTTCCCAGCATTGTCAAGACCACTGAAACGCAAACGTCAAGGATACAACACAAACGATAGACGCCTTTATATGGTAATCAAGAACAATATGTACAGACGAGAGATACAAACACTTTATCATGCTCAAAACGGATTAAAACTATATGTAAACATGCATTAATATGCATCTATAGTATTTCAACGCGTTCTTCATAAAAAGATACAGCATCAGTAGTCGCATTTCGCGCTCCTTGTGCTTCATCTTCTTCAAGATCGTGAGTAAACCCATCGTGAATGTTTAAATCTAAAACACTTAAGCGGCTTTAGATCGCAAATGACACATTGACCATTTAAACATGCGAAATAATTTTCTAATGCAGAAACACGCGTCACTCCACAGCCATTCTGAAAACACGGAAGCGTTTCTTTGAGACGACGCAACATGCTGATGTATGATTGGTTAGAAATTACGCCTACAGAAAGAGGGGCTCACACGATTGGTTGATGCGCCTATCATTTAAGCTTCCCGTTTTCCTATTGGCAAGAGAAAACTGCGGCAAGGGCGTGTCTGCATTTGTGATTGGTGAACGAGCTGTCCGTCAAAGCGTTCAGGCAACGCCCTTGCTCGTGCGACCGCTGTTTCTATGGCAGCGCCACCTTGTGTGCGTTTTCCAAACCCACGAAACAAAGACACAATAAAACAACGAGGTAAATCAAATAACAACGATTTAATTGTATTGAAGTCGGACGCTCTTTGGTGATTATCACCAAAATCACAAACTATGAGTAAAACCATCAACAATTACAGACAAAAACGTTTAACATTGTTATACAACTTATTAACAGTTGTACAAACTTATTGACAGTAAATTGATTGTCATGTGATTCATAAGTTTCTGTTTACCTTCACTTATTTTAACTTTACCTTAACTGGAAATCGTTGTGTTTGCAGCCCCATGTGCTCTTCAGCTGTTTCCTTAAGACAGAGGGCCAACCAAGACAAACATATCTGAATGCCAAGCAGTTTTCAGCTGAAATTCAAGTGAATCCACAGAAAAGTAGATGTGTAGGAGAAAGACCGGCAGCCCTGCCTCTGAGTGAGTCGTATTGTTTTTATCTTACCAGTATATCTTAAAATCTCAATTTCTTCATTTGTAGATCACTGTGTGAGCCCATTTATTTACATGATATCTGGTCATATTTGTATATCTAAAAAACAGATTTAACACAATGTTATCGGCAGTAAGTGAAAAGCAACAAAGAATATGCTGTAGTTTATTGTAAGTAAAACTTACAAAAGCTTTAATTGTTCATAGTGTCTCAGTGTAAAACCAACCAGAGGGTGACAGGTAAAGTTACACTTATTGATAGATTAATTGATAGATTACACAGACTACTGTTGGAATTTGGGAATAAACTGGTTAACATTTAAGGGACTACATTAAAGGAATTAAGGAAACAAGATTAACATCAGTACAACCCACAATTCCCGTCAAACACTGAACCAAAGATGCAAAAGTTTAGCAGCTCTAACAATTCCTATTTTGTGGAATTACAAGCATCAAATGACAAATTGAGACAGACCCAGCTGACAATTTCAGGTTGTAAGAACGTTTTTCTAACGCTTCCATTAAGTAACTGAAACACTCACAATGTTATTTTGAAAGGTCTAGGAACATTCAAAACGTTTTTTAGGTGTTCTATTAACGTTATTGTTTGGTTATAGTAACATTACTCCAACATTTAGTTAATTCTGTAATGTCTTTAAACGTTCCACTAACAACTCAAGAATGATATTTAATAGGATATGTAAAGTTACAAAGGTCTACTACGTTACTGCAAAAACGTTTTTTGATACCTTTGAGAGAACTTATAAAGAACATTAGCCAATTGTTCTGAGATCGTTCCCTGTTTTGAAAATCTTCCACTAACAATTTAAGAATAACGCTTTTGATATGTACCGTTTACGTTTAGTAACGAGAGCATTTAGATAACGTTAGCCAACGTTCTGAGAACGTTCCCTGTTGGCTGGGAAGCGACGGCGCTGTATCCGTGCGGGTGGCACCGGTGACAGGAATTCCCGGCGTTTTCGGAAAGTCATAATGTGGATCGTGACGTCAGCAGTCTAAATACGGGCAATGCCCTGCCGGAAGCGATGGCCTCCAGCTCCGCTAACCGGGCCATTTAAAATAATTCGAAACCGAAAACTACAATCCCGTCCCATCGTTGCGTCACCCCGTGAAAAGACTTACTGGTTACTGGTTCATTGCAACGCCTACTGCATGCAATACGAGGACGAAAAGTTTAAAGCGGCACCAGGCGCTTCAGTTCTCACACGATCTCATAACAGCCGCCTCGGGATTCTCTCAAACGCGTTTGCTTTGCTTTGTTCCGGTCCACAATTTTTATCCAAAAACACATTTTTACCAAATTAGGTTTTTTTTTGCATTTCGCTAGTATTTCTAAATTGCACGTGCGCGCGTTTGAAACGACAGAGGATCGCATCCGTTCGTTCAGAAATGCCGGTTGCCTTCATGGACAACTTTGACCGAGGAAGTCCTTTCTCCCCGAGTGATTCTCAAAGCCCTCAAGACTGGGTAGGACGCGTATTTATGAATGCTTTCATTTAATTGATCCCATTATAAGCGTTATGCATGTACTGTGCTTCTGTACGTGTGATCTGATGGTGCGCATTCACAGGGCGCAGAGCATTCAGGTGAACCTAAGCACCAGCGCAGAGAGAAGAACAGAGCTGCGGCTCGCAAGAGTCGAAGAAAACAGACGGAGAGAGCGGACGTGTTGCACGAGGTCGGTATCACATTGTGAAATACTTTCTGAAACATCACTTTGTGAGTGTTTTGGTCGCCTGTCCCTAGATGAACGCCTCAGTCACACAAACATGGGTAGCCAACCTGAATTTTCATCAGTATAGAATAAAATCCGTTCTCTACCAGCTGAGCTGCAGGAACACTGTTCTGATAATAAACGTTTGTTTTTATTGTAGTTGTCGGCCATGTAACCTTTGCTTTTATAATTACTTGGAATTATGGCGTATCATCCTGCAGTAAGAATGTCAGGTTGCGGCATTGCTCTGAATCATCCACTGGTGTGTGTGTGTGTGTGTATGTGTGAAACAGTGTCGTTTGTGTTACTTGGTCGTCTGTATGTGAATGAAAGTAAGAGAGTTAGTGTTGCACAAGTCTTCCCTTGTGACGGGCAATTCTGGGAAATACTCATGAGTGGGACAGATCACAGTTAAAGTTAACTGGGGTTTTGGGTAACATAACCATACCAGTTTGTTTAACTAGCCGTTAAGCCTTTAAATTAGTCTAATATATATTCATAGTGTTTATTTTAGTTTACTATATAATTTAATATAACTTCAAACTTAATACAGTTGATTGTTATACACCCACAGTTCTAACCCTTCACCCTTTCACTTTCTGTCTTGCGCTGTACACACACCGGACTTTCCCCATTGTATTCAACAATCTAATCACATCTGCTTTCAGAAAATGAGGGACCCGTTTGTTTTGATTTTGAAGTTAGTTTTCTTTGTTTTTTCTCTCTGTGGTTCATGTTTGCTGCCTGAATGTTTCCAATGTTTGTCTCAGAGCTCGAACTGCCCTCAGCTGTTCTTAAACTTCTCTTATGTTGTTATTATTTTCGGTCACTTTGTAACCTTCATTTAATTTCATGTCAAGGGCATTTGAGTGTCACCCCGTTAACCTCTTATTTTGTATCACAGGAACTCCAAACTCTAGAGCGTTCCAATGCTGCGTATGTGAAAGAAATCGCTGAGCTCAAGGAGGAGATTCAGATGTACACCACTGCTTTGGAGCAACATCAGCCTCACTGCACTAAACTCTGCCCGTGTGGACCATCAGTACTCATGACTGGACAGGAAGGTCCATCTACAATGACACCACCTCCCTCAGAGTTCACCTTTGACCCCTTGCCAGACCTTGCAATTTTGTCCGGCTCCCCTCATAATTCAGTGGACTTAACAGATCTTTTAGACAGCAGTTGCTGGTCTTCCTGGGACTCGGCATACCTGCAGCAGTTTTAAAAAACACAACAAAGGAGGGCAGCTGTAGCCTACTGGTTGAGGGTTGGACTTGTAACTGGAAGTTCTCTGGTTCCCAATGCTGAGCAAGACATCTTACCCCAAGTGCTCTGGGTGTGTGTTCACGGCCTGCAGTGTGTGTGTTCACAACTCACTACTCCAGTGTGTGTGTGTGTGTGTTCACAACTCACTACTCCAGTGTGTGTGTGTGTTCACAACTCACTACTCCAGTGTGTGTGTGTGTTCACAACTCACTACTCCAGTGTGTGTTTGTGTTCACAACTCACTACTCCAGTGTGTGTGTGTGTGTGTTTACAACTCACTACTGCAGTGTGTGTGTGTGTTCACAACTCACTACTCCAGTGTGTGTGTGTGTGTGTGTGTGTGTGTGTGTGTGTGTGTGTGTTCACAACTCACTACTCCAGTGTGTGTGTGTGTGTTCACAACTCACTACTGCAGTGTGTGTGTGTGTGTGTGTGTGTTCACAACTCACTACTGCAGTGTGTGTGCACTAACTGGATGAGTTAAATACAGAAGACACATTCTGAGTATGGGTTACTGCACTTGGCCTGGACATACTTCACTTTATGCTTTACACACTACAACATACAGCACAGCCACTGAGTCTTTCATTGTGTTTATATACAAATGGTGCTAAAACGTGTCCCTTAAAGGTGTGATTATGTTGTAATTTAGTTCAACTAATATTTACAGCTAAAAGTATTTTTATTAAAGACCACGGCCAGATGTTGGCCAGAATTGTTTTTTTTTTGTTTATTTTGATTTGTATTTTGACAATGATCATATTTTATAAATTATATTTTAATGTTTTCACGTGTTGTGTTGTGTTGTCGTAATCTAGTTTAGTTAGGGATTGTCTCTCGATATCCCAAAACGCCCGTAACGTTCAGTATCACTTTTAATAGTCTTTAGGTAGATCATCGACACGTCGTTATCAAAAACTCGGGTTCAAAAAACACAACACGTAGACTGAGCTGGTAGAATAATGAACGAATGATGCACAACAATGGCCAACCCGACCCTCCCAGAATCAAGACCGTGTCGGCCAGTGAGGCTGGGGAGAGACGAGGAGAAACAGCTGATAAAGATACGCATGAAATAAACGCAAATGCACAGCTGTATTTACAAATCGTTGGGATACAGTCGTAACATCGCGATGCCTCGCAGCTTGTCGCGTATATGTGCGAGTACATAAATATATAAATAAATAAGAGACGTAGCTACAGCGTCATCCGCAGTGTGTAGCGTCCACATCCACTTGCACCACCTGAACACAACCACCGACACCGACTGCTGGGAAATAAAGAAACGGGGGGAAGACGAGCGCCGACGGAAAGGACGGACGATCTGCAATCTGAACGGAAGCACCGATTCCCTTACGACTCACAAATCGTTGAACGGCGGTTTCTTGTAGTAGAAGAGGAGGAGGTAGAAGCGGGTATCAGTGCTGCAGCGGCCGCCGTGATGCTGCACACATGTAGGCACGTTTGAAGCAGTTCATCCCCGCCCTGTGTGGACCGAACCCGTCCGACTGTACGATACCGGAATTAATAGGGGGACGTTGGGAGGCTCTGATAAGGACTTAAAGCGCTGTTGGCTGGTAACATTCAGATTACCTTTAATGAATAGGTGATGTGTTTGCACCCGCGCGGAGGGGCTATATGACATGATTTAGTTTCATTTATTCGGTTTCGGTTCGGCGTGATTGGCCCGCGATGGTGGGGTAGCAGAATGATTATTACGGTCGAATTTTAACACGGTACCGATTTACGCCTCTGATCTATAAATATTTAAATAAAGAGCAAAATTAGGCCGATGACTTTCTGATGACGACAGCACGGCAGAGTCTCAGTAGTAGAAATTCACGCTCACTCTAGTTTCTCTTCATTATAATATAAATTATTATACATTTACACTCGTGCTTTTCCGAGTCCGATCCGGTTCTGCTGCTTTTATGTGACACATTTGAGAGAAGCGTCAACACGGTGTCTCTATCATCCCTCTATCTCTATTCTGAGCAGGTTAGATAACCCATGTCTTCAGCCTATCCGTGTTACATCCTCTGGCTTTCTCATTCAAGAGAAACCTACTGACTTAGTAACAAGGTTATAAGAGACTGTCCTCGCCATTGGCTTCCGTCTTTGAACGATCTTCTGTCGAGCACCACCACTGCAGCGATGGAGACCCCCACGAAGCTTCCTCCGTCCAGCCCGTCATCGCCGACCACGGGCTTCTCCGTACCGAGCGCGGAGAAGGTGGACGGCTTTCCCCGCCGCTCCATGCGCCGTGCCCGGCAGCGACGGTCCCACAGCTCCTCGCAGTTCCGCTATCAGAGCTCTCAGGTGGAGCTCACCAAGCTGCCCTTACTTAGAGGTACGTTTCTCTAACTGGGACGTGAGGCGGTCCGTTAGGAACGAAAGGTTCTCGGTTCACAGTACCAAACATAAATATATTTGTTTTGGGTTATCACACCCATTTGGATGGTTACCCAGCTGTCACTTGTAGGTTGTAAGAATGTTTCCCAAACGTTTCCATTAAGTAACAATAACGTTTTAGGAACGTTTGTAGTCGTTTTATTAACGTTATTGCTTGGTCGTAAGAACATTGTTCAAACATTTTTTAAATTCTGTACCATCTTTGAAACGTTCCACTAAAAACGTAAGTATAACATTTTTGATACAGGACATATACAGCGTTAAAAAAACTCTACCCTGTTACCACAAAAACAGTTTAGATACATTCGAGGGAACTTTAAAAAAACATTAGGCAATGTTCTGAGAACGTTCCCTGTTATGAAGAAGATGTAATGGTGTATTGATGAACCTCCATCATGAGGAGGAGCTGAATCTTTAGAGGCGAGCAGCTAGACTGTTTTCATTTGGTCAGCTCAGCATCTTTCCTGTTAATGATTCAGAACCTATAGATCCACACGCATCAAGTTCTGTACCAGTGATCTTATCATCGTCATGGCAATGCTTCATGGGTTAGTTAGGGAACCCTAACAGTTTAATGTCAAGGGAACCCTAACAGTTTAATGTCAATGTAACGTAACATAACCATCCCCTGTTTTCAGAACATTGGATAGCGTTCTGCAAAGGTTCCCAAAAAACTTTCTTGCAATAATCCTAGTAAAACCTTTGTTACGTTATATGTCATATATATATCTAAAACATTATTCATGTACTGTTAGTGGAACATTTAAAAAATGTTTGAACAACGTTCATATAATCTAGCAATATCGTTAATGCAACGACAAAAAATTTTGATGTTTTAGACGTCCAACGTTCCTAGAATGTTCAAAATAACATTTTGAATGTTTTGGTTACTTAAGGAAAACGTTACAGAAACATTCTTACAACCTAAAATTGCTAGCTGGGCAGTCATTCATCTGAAGTGAGCTCCTGTACAGAACATATCAGTGGAGTATGACATAATCTTTTTTTGAAGTACATGAATGACAAATCTTCATAAGAAGTTTAGGTAAGACAATATCAAAGTCACTAGTGTAATTAACACGATGCAGAGAATGTTGGTGAATGAAGTCGTACATAAGTCATTCGAGCAGCACAAGACCCTGTTCTGCAGAGAAACTGTGTGAGTGTTAATATGTGTTTGTGGAATAATGGACAGACATATGTAGCATTTTCTTGACGCAATTTTTTCACATCTGTGTGGCATTCAGTTTCATACACGACTTCATGATTCACACTTCAGCAGGATGTGATTCATGTGGTCTCATACGGGAATCATCTGAGCGACATTTCCAGTGAAGCAGGATTCAGTGCTAGCGGCTGAGGTGTGTGCCAGCTGGTGTGTCACAGGGGGTCCAGGCTGAACCTCTGCATCCAGCTGACCTGTTTTTACTCATTCACATGACTGAACTGAGACAAATGTCCAGTGTTAAAGGTAGGGTAGGTACTTTTGGAAAGTAGCACCTCAGCTTTGAAGGTGTAAGATCCAGCCCTCCCTTCAAAGCGATCTCCAAAGCCACGTCCCCTCTATAGCAAACATTTTGTGGTCTTCTGCCTTCCACAGAAGATACTTCTGAAGAGACTTCCAACCAGCATGACAGAAAGTGTTTCTGGAAACGATTGCCTACCTGCCTTTAACCTCAACAGTCTTATTTACTTTCACTAAATCTAATGTATTTAATTCCAGCTCTGTCACTCTAGGTTAATTTAGTTGTAGCTTTATTTTCTAACCCATAACTGTATAAAAGGATCATTTGATTTCTTATGAATTTGTACAATTGGAGATGTACAATTGAGACGGAAAAGCATGAAGGTGGATCCCTAAACTCAACGCCTACTGGGGCAAAAGCTGGTCGTATGAAACGCACAAATGAGGTCATTCGAATGGATCCGAATTAGCCATGAAATCACTAAAACATGAAATAGTTACAAATTGCCATGAGATTGTGTTGAAAACCAGCAAAACAACCGTTACGTAAATCATTCTGCCTGTTCGGTACAATGAAAGATGACACTTTCAAATATATAAACAAACGTTTGATTTACAAGCCTTGAAATGTGAACATCATTAACAAAATGGATGTGCGCCTGCCCTGCGCTTCAGCAGCCTGGTGCTGCTTTTCATGTGTGTTAATGCAGAATTACAGGGTTTGCAATGTAGACCTGCTACTTACATAAGCTCCAGCACTGGAACAGCATGTTTCGGTGTGACATATATAATGCAGTTTAAACAAGATTAGCTTAGTGGAGCACGGCAGACATCACCTGACATAGTGCCTGCGACTGCTTGTTTGCTCTGAGGCTGCGAATTTACGTTCATGAGCGGTCTGTGTGCGCGCGTGATAGAGACCAGGTGAAGAATAGAGAACAGCTGAGACACCCTATCGATCCGAAACATGACCTGAATCTTCAATCGCTTGACCAGTGAAAATATGGAAACGTTTCAGCTGTCTCGGTTGCTACAGCTTGTTATTGTAGTCAGAGGGAAAAAGATGATTGGCTTGTTGAAGGTGTGAGTGATATGCAGTGTTTCTGTGGATAAGATGGTGGAGCGTTAGCTGCGCAAAGGTTGTGGGTTCGATTAGCAGGGAACACGCGTTAAGACGTTAAATTCATCATAAGTCTTTTGGATAAAAGCATCTGCCAGACGTGTAAATGTAAACGTTTAGATTTGACTCTTTTCTCAGCGTGTGTTCTTCTTTCCTGGTCTCACAAAAAAAAAACTAAACTATGTCACGAGTTGCCGATTTCATATATAGGCGCATGATTTGATGTGTACAAAATGTACACATTTTAGAAAAAGGCAATCATTGAAATTCACCCCAATCACACCTAAATGTAACCATTACCCCAATTCATACGAATGTGTATAATCTTGTTTGTATGTTTTCGTGTGATCTTCCATGAAATTGCTTAAAGGTAAAATAGTTACGATTTGTCCTGAGATTGTGAGATCGGTTATGTCTTCCACCTCAGTAGTCACTTGATTTCTTGTCCTCGTGAGTTTGTCTTTGTAAAAGTCTGTTACTGCCGGAGGGATGAGGGAGAATCTTCCACACGGACAATAAGCAGCTCAGATCTATGCCTCTGTTCTCTGGCTCTTTTACTAACCCTTGATTTCAAAACCTTTTAGCATGCGTACGATTTTGAAAATAGGAACGTGTTTCTGTTGGGTAAGATTTGTGTGCATATGCAAATGAGTTAGATTATGTAAATTCTGTTCTTTTTTGTTTTAGGTATGTTTGCTCATGGTTAGCTATGACAGCGTTGTTGAATCTGTTAGTAAATCTGTTAGCGTGTCGCTACAGTGTCAGATCTGGCAGAATTATTATTTCAGGGTAAAAATCTGTCTTTTTGTGTTGAAGAAACGGAGTTTACTGATGTGAGCTATATGTATCTGCCTGCTTATTTCTACAGGGTCCAGCTGGTCAGGGCTGGTGTAAGGTTACAGTACACAGAAGGCCTACCCTCTCCGGCCTCCTCCGATCGATAAAGAGGGAGAGAATAAAAGAGGGAGTGAGTGATTATTGAGACAGCGAGAGAGGAAGAGAAAAACGAGCATTAAAGATAGAGAGAGTGAACTAGATAAGCATGTAAAACAGTAAGTGGACGAGCAATGGCCAGTTGTAGAGTGCTGTACAGAGTACAGACGGAGAGTTAAAGGAACAGTTTATCCAAAAATGCCCGAAAAATGTTCCATCATTTACTCACTCTCATGTCATTCCAGTATGACAAGCAAAGCTCTGCCAGTCGAGCTACTAATGTAATAGTAAATATTCATTCGTTTTGGAGTGTCAGAGCTTCCTGGTGCTTTACTAAGCTCAGTTTTAGTGCTACTGCTAATTTGTTTAAACCCTAATGTGTTTTTTTCTTTACAGAACTGTCACCATCATTAATAAAACTGTGAGAGAAGACAGGCTACTGGAAATGTCTTTGAGATTTATTAGGATGCTTTTGGTTCTTGTTTTGCTGTTACCTTCTCTGATTATTATCATGTTGTGTGAGAAACAGAAAATCAGATTTGATTTATAAATCTTTTCACATCCTCGTAAAGTCTTGTGTGATCTGACACAGTCGATATTCCTGATTTTCCTGCTGTTTTTTTCACTCAGCTGTTTTTTACGGTTTACCAGACGTGGTTTTGGTGGCCCAGAATGACAGGAACTGAGTTTGCCACCCAAACACAGTAATAAACCCTAAACCAGAAAGAGTTTCTCAATAAAAACCCTCTGCCACAGGAAAGACCTACACAGAGAGAGAGAGAGAGAGAGAGAGAGAGCGAGCATGAAGAGTGCTGGGCGGAGGCATGACATCATCTCTTCTCTGCACTGTTTTCTTTGCCTATGTGTGAATCTCCCTCGTGTTCATGTCACACTGTTGTTTATTGGCTGCTCTATATTTAGCACCTTTGCATTAACGACACAGCAGTGTGTTTAAAACAGCGATGACATTTCTAACCGGAGAGATCCATCATTTGACACGTCGTAATAATCGCTCATTCTTCACATAAGTCAAGTATAATTTTCCATTTTGTGCAGGCATGTTGTTATTTCTTTGGAATGTTTTTAATATTTCCAGCTAAAATTCCATTTAAACGCATCTTCTCCTCCTCTGTACATCTCCTCCAGTTTCCTCTTTCTCTCTGGACAGTTTAGCTGTTCTGTTCTGACTGGTGTGATACTGACTGTGTCATGCTCTCCTGGACCACATCCTCCCCTCTGGTTGCTACAAACACACACTCGCATATGTGGTTTACTGGGACTCTCCGTAGACGTAATGATTATTTATTAAAAAAAACACCATTTGGTATGTTTGTTTAAAGCCATTTGATTCATGAGGACACAAGAAGTGTCCCTGTTTACAGCAATATACACATTTGTGTCGTTATAAACCACATACTGTAAATCAGTCCACAAACACACACACACTCGTTTGGTTTCTTTACTTAGTGGGGACTTTCCACAGACATAATGACTTTTATACTGTACACACTAAATATTATATCAAACCCTCACAGAAACCTTTTGGAATGTTTGCATTTTAAAAATCACATCATTTAGGATGTTTAATAATCCCTCGTTGGACCTGTTGGCTTGTTTCCAAAATGTAGGCGTGTGTGACTTTTGTCATCCGTGTTGGGACATTTGGTCCCCACAATGGTAGATAAACAAGAACACACACAGACTCATTTTGTCACATCTCACTCTTGTATCCTTCAGCAGTCTTCATTTTCATTTCCTGTTTGATTCTTTCTGAGATGTCTCTCTCTCTCCTTTGACCTCACCTGTCTCACTCCGCCCCTCGTGGTCGACTCTCTGAGGCGGACTGTGAAGGTTAAGACCAATCCATTTCTGATGAACAGTAATTGTGTGACGTGGTGTGCTGGGACTGAAGCTGTGAAACAGTTCAGATGTAGAAGTCGGGCAGGCAGGAACAGTGAGGCGTGTTTGGATGAATGAAGCGGATTGTCGTGGTTTTCATGGCTTGAGAAACTGAAGGGAGAAACTCCACAGAGAGGCCGAGACAGCGCAGGGTTACAGATAGCAGCCGCTAATCGTGTTAGCACCAGACACCTCCGCTTGTTTCTCATTAACGTCTTCGTCTATCCACTTTAAAAATCCACATGAACTCTCTGTGTGTGTTACCAAAATAAACTCTGGGTATTTATTATTATTATTATTATTATAAGAGTTCGAAAACATAAAGATAGGGTTGCATTCTCTAACGTTTCTTTAAAGTTTCCATTAAATCATAAAACGTTGTTGTTCCAACATTTTGAAAATGCTTCACTAACAATTTAAGAATAACATTTTGGATATATATGATATATAACGTTAAAAAGTGTTCTGTAAACGTTACTGCGAGAATGATTTTTGATCATTTAAGAAAACCTTCGGAGAACGTTAGCCAACATTCTGTTCTCATTGGCCAACATTTTTAAAACGTTAGCATGTAAATCATTAAATTTAATTAAATGATTAAAAATTTAATTATTCTTGAATTGTTACTGGGATTTTTTTTAATTAAGCATTATAACAACATTATATTATATATCAATATAACAATAATACAACATCAAACAAACTGGACATGTTGAACATTCCTGGAACATTCAAAATAACCTTTTAAATGTTTTTGTTACTTAATGGAAACGTTAGGGAAACGTTCTTACTACCTAAAACGGTGAGCTGGGATGAACTGATGTTCAGATACGTCTGAAGCTGTGTTTTAATCCCGTGAGTCTGTCTGCTCTCATTCCTTCCTCAGACGCACCAGTGGCAGAACTTCATGACTTGTTCTGCAAGAAGCTGCAACAGTGTTGCGTGCTGTTTGACTTTCTGGACTGTGTGGCCGACCTGAAGGGAAAGGAGATCAAACGTGGAGCACTGAACGAGCTGGTGGAGAGCGTGGCCACCAGTCGCGGAGTCCTCATTGAGCCGCTGTATCCAGAGGCCATCAAGATGGTGAGACGCATCATAAACGGCTGAACAAGTGATGCAGTAGCACGAGATCCGATAAACAGAGGACCCAGCCAACAGGGAACGTTCTCAGAGCATTGCCTAATGTTCTCTAAACGTTCTCTCGCAGTCATTAAGATCCTGCAGTAATGTTGGTAGAACATTTTACACGTTATATATTATATAAAAAATAAAATCTTATTAGTGGAAGTTATTAGTGGAACGTTTTGAAAACATTACGGAATTAAAAAGTTTGAGTAGCGCTCTTGCAACCAAACGGTAACATTAATGCAATGTCTAAAAAACAATGTTCCTAGAACTTTCAAAATAGTGTTTCTATTACTTAATGGAAATGTTAGAGGAACGTTCTTTCGACCTAACTTTGTGAGCTGTGAGGGCCGATAAGAAGACAGGAGCTCTGAGAACCACATTAGCTCTGAATGCAGCCGATTATAGAAGCTCTCGTTTCTATACAAACGCTCACGTAAATACAGTGATTCATGATCCCGTCACAATAACATGATAACTCCACTGTACTGTACTGGAGGGAGTAAACACATACAGTAACGGGAGAGGGGCACAGTTTAATACGATGTAGACAGCAGACACTGATTTAATCATTCATTGTAAGTGCTTTTATGACTCTCATTCTGCAGATCTCGGTGAACATTTTCAGAACACTCCCACCCAGTGAGAACCCCGAGTTTGATCCAGAGGAGGATGAACCCGCCCTGGAGGCGTCCTGGCCACACCTACAGGTCTGCGCACACAGCCTCACATTAACACACATTAACACACATGAACACACATGAACACACATGAACACACATGAACACACATGAACACACATGAACACACACACTCGCGCCGCGAGGTGAGAAAGCATTTACAGTTTTTTTATAGCTTGTATCTCAGCTCGGATCTAATGTTCTCTTCCTGTTTTTTATCTAGTTGGTGTACGAGTTCTTTTTACGCTTTCTTGAGAGTCCAGATTTCCAGCCTTCTCTCGCCAAGCGCTACGTGGACCAGAAATTTGTTCTGCAGGTAGAGTTTGTTTGTGTGTCTATGTGGTTAATAGCAAAAGAGGTTCTGGAGGAACCCAGCTAACAGGGTTCTCTAAAGGTTCTCTTAAAGTTAACCAACGTGTTCATACAGTAACGTTTGTAGATTTGTTTTTACATTATATATCATATATATCAAAACTTTATTTTTAAATAGTTAGTGATGATGATGTTTTGAACTTTCCTAGAACTTTCAAAATAACTAATTGAAACATTAGGTAACAATGTTTTTTTATATATATTAAATATAATGTTCTGACTGTTTTTACTGTTTTTAAGCTGGTTTTAATGTTGCCTTTAACAAATCAAAGAGTCACACCAGTTATAAACATTCTCTGTATAAGGACATATGATAATGTAATTTAAATAATTTAAATAATGTGCAAAAACACTGACAATGTGTTTGTGTGTGCCTGTGTGTGTGTATGTGTGTTTGTGTGTGCATGTGTATGTGTGTGTGTGTGCGCATGTGTTTGTGCGTGCATGCACGTGTGTGTGCATGTGTTTGTGTGTGCATGTGCGCGTGTGTGTATGTGTGTGTGTGTGTGGTTGCAGCTGCTGGAATTATTCGACAGCGAGGACCCCAGAGAGAGAGAATATTTGAAGACCATTCTGCACCGCGTCTATGGTAAACTCCTGGGCCTGCGGGCTTACATCCGCAAACAGATCAACAACATCTTCCTCAGGTCAGATGCAGTAATATACAGACCATCATACACGACAGCACACTGCCACAGCGCTTCATTAATACAACATCTTTATGTCTGTCTGAACTCCGCAGGTTTATTTATGAGTCTGAGCGCTTCAACGGAGTCGCTGAACTCCTGGAGATTTTGGGAAGGTAGATTTTCCCTCTCACCTTCACAATAGAAGCATGTGACATTTGTGTGGCGTTTGTTTCAGTTCCATCACAAAACGTTTTTAATAGATGAACTGCTTTCGGAAATAACACTTTCTTAGTCTTCACTTTTCACAGTTTACAAATGTATCAAATGGCGTCACATAGCAAATCAATACACGTTAAAGTCTTACATTTCAGTTGTAAGACAGATCCGTACAATGACACAATGATTTCTTCATTGTGCCCAGTGTTGTGAAGAACAGATAAATCTTATGACACATAAACTCTCATTTCAGAGCAGTAAATTATAGTGTGTAACTTATCACAATCATTCCTGTAAGGCGCTTCACGCTTATCAGAAACGCATGCGTCCGCTGCATGTGTCGCAGTCGTGTTGCGCGTCTGTACCGCGTCCGGCGATGTATTTCACGGCCATGTTGTCAGCGAACGGCTGCCGCTCCGTCTATACGGTTCTGTGTTCGATCCAATCAAAATGGTGCCTATTTCTGAACGTGTTTAACAGCATAAACAAAGCAAACCTTTGACAGAGAGACAGAGCAGGAGAGAGAGAGAGAGAGAGAGAGACAGGACCAGGCGGAGGGATGAGTCAGAGTGTTGAGGATGGAGATCTAAATTCAGGTTGATGCCAATTGTATTTATAGCACCTCCCACCCACACATCTCTCTGATCACTACTGAGTGAGAGAGAGAGAGAGAGAGTGAGAGAGAGAGAGGGAGAGAGCTGTAGAGTTAGAGGGAAAAGATAGGTAAGATAAGAGGTAAAGTGAAGAGATGTGCGGAAGGAAATCGACAGACAGAGAGAATGGAGGAGATTGAATATGTAAAGTAAGAGAAAGGAGACAGGGAGGATGGTAGACTGAGAGAGAGAGAGAGAGAGAGCGAGAGAGAATGGAGTGGAAGGAATTAAATAATAAGCAATGGCAGGAATAGACTGAGGACAAAAATAAAATTAACAAACGAGAGGAAGAGAGAGAGCTGGAGGCAGAAAGAGAGGAAGGATGAGGGGGTTTGCGGGGGATTCGCTGATGAACAATAATGTGGTGAATGAGTGTACAGAACATCATCAGAACAACTGATACTAATCCTGTTTACTCTTCCTTTGCTCTTTTCCGCCTCCTGCTCACTCCTCCTCTGTCCCCTCCTCCTTTTTCCCAACTGCTTCTTCTCTCATCCCCTCTCCTCCTCTCTCTGATCTGCTTCTGCACTCTCCTCTCCTACTATCCTTGTGTCTCCTCCTCTTCCCTTTCCTCCCCTCACCTCCTCCTCTCTCCTCCTCTCTCCTCTCCTCTCTCCTCCAGTATCATAAATGGCTTTGCTCTGCCCCTCAAATCAGAGCACAAGCAGTTCCTGGTGAGGGTCCTGATCCCACTGCACACTGCCAAGTCTCTCTCCATTTTCCATGCGCAGGTTAGAGTCAGTGTGTTTGTAATCTGCTTCCCAGCACCACACCTGCTCCACACTTTATTGTTCAGTCGCATGCTGGATCTTTAGCGCTTCAGTTGAGCTTTGCGCCCTCTATCTCTGACAGACACCGTATGCGTTATATGAACAGGGGAACTTATGAATGGATTTTAACGGGATAACTCACCACAAGAGGGCGCTAAATACTAATTTAAAAAAATACGAACTAAAATTGTCAAGTACAATTGCAAAAATATAAAATGCATATATTTTAAGTTTGGATGAAGTGTCCTAATACTTACTGTTCTACCGCGGTCCCCAAAACTCTAAACCTGACTTATCATTGTGTGTACAGTACACATAAATATGTGTGTGATTGTTTGCAAATGCATTGATTTTTGCACAGTTTAGAGTGGTTAATGTGTGACACCAAAGCTCATTAGCATATGTTATTCCTGAAGAGCCCTTTTGTAATCTTAATCCTGCCTGTTTGTATATGTCTATGAGTGTGCCTGCTTGTGTGTGTGTGTGTGTGTGTGTGTGTGTAATCACCCCATCCATAATTCGGTGCCCACACTCCAGGCTGTTTATATTTTCCTCCTGCCCACAAGGGCATTGGGGGCTCTCCCAGGGAATGCCTTTGGTTGGCCAGCCTCATTTTATGCGGCCTCCATAGAAACAGAGTCGCAGTGCAGCCAGATTTTAAATCACACTTCCCTCAAGGCTCCTCCAGAACATCACACATTTCTAGGAAGCTCTTAGCCAGACGAGAGGCTGAATACCCACAGGACAGAAAAATCACAGATGAGATCTCTTTAACGTCTCAATTATTTCTCCTAGACAACAGTGAGATTAAATGGAGAGCTGTTAAACTTTAGCGCCAGTGTGCCGTGTCTCCGATATTTTTCCTGAGAAAAAGACCCAAAAGTCAGAAGTTCAGAAGAGATCTCAACAGTGTCTCAGACTGAGCTCAGATTTGTCAAATCAAAAGTCATAAGAACGCTATTGAAACATTTTTTACACTTCTGTAATGTTTTTAAAACGTTCCACTTACTACGTACTACTTAAGAGTGATGTTTTTTAAGATATATGCAGGAACGTTTTTTGATAACTTTGATAGAACGTTTAGAGAACATTAGTTCATATGTTTTGAGGTTGGACAACGAGGGGAAGAGAAAAAACAACAGGAGTTCATGGGCTCTCATCCCCTGGAGATAGACATCATATGTGACATCAGCCCAACACACACACACACACACCCTAATGTCTCACCCAGGCAACCGTGCAGAAGGGCTTCTGTGGTAACAAAAACACACAAGCACTGAGGGCTACGTCAAAGACACACACACACACACACACACACTTTGAAAAAGGTCTTTTTCTCACTCCTGCCTGTAATCTCTGGGGCTCAGACGCTGTTTTTGTGTGTCTTCTCTTTAGGGTATATATTCAGTAATAAATACAGTGTGTGTGTGTGTTCAGTCTAAGGATGTCATTATGTAGTTCTGTGCAGTCTCAGTGGTTCAGTGACATTTAAAAACACAGATGAAGTGTTTTTGGAGTCTATTATAACATATGATGTCATTAATTGTGACTCTTACTCTACGACACACTTTTACTCTTATATATTGATTCAGTGTTATGTATATGGGTGATGTGATATAGTGATTAAGACTTACAGACAAAGTGTTCCCAGTAATGTTAGTGGAACTTTTTTACTGTTATATATTAAACACACACACAGTGGTTGAAGTCACCTATACAATGTAGGAGACCTGCAGATCTGTAGCTTTATTAAACCGTGTTTGTGTTCTTGTTTGTGTAGCTGGCGTACTGTGTGGTGCAGTTCATGGAGAAAGACGCCACCGTTACGGAACATGCAAGTCCAGTTTAATTCTACACAGTTGAATTCTACACAGCCTAATTGTATACAGTTGAATTCTACACAGTGTAATTCTGCACAGCCTAATTCTACTCAGATTAATTCTACACAGCCCAATTCTACACAGGTTAATTCTACACATCCTAATTCCGTACAGTTTAATTCTACACCGTTTAGTTCTACACTGTTTAATTCTACACAGCAGTATTGTTTCTATTACTAATACCATCATAACTTGTGTGTCACACACCGAGATGAACGACTGATGTGTTGGTCTACCTGCTGTTCTTTATTAGATCATCCGGGGGCTGTTGAGATACTGGCCCAAAACATGCACTCAGAAAGAGGTGAGCAAAGGATGGATGAATGGATGGATAGACAGATAGAGCTTTTATAAAGCTGGGAAGAGCCAGAATATTATTTAATATTTATTATAACTGATTGTGGATGCCTTGGGGGTGAATGAATTACACGATCATTTTCATTTTGGGCTGAATCGTTCCTTTAATTGGCTGATGTCTGACATTTTAAGGTTCTTAATAACAGTGATTTATGAATTTCTTAAGCGAGTTTCTTAATAAGCACTCTGCTGAGTGGTTTTGTCTGAAAATATCTGATAGTATTTCGTGTATAACGTGAAGGTAGCTTAAGGTAGCTTATATGTTCTTGTGGAGTTTGTTTGTGTATAATTCTGTCCTGTGACTGCAGGTGATGTTTCTGGGGGAGATAGAGGAGATCCTGGACGTGATCGAACCGTCTCAGTTTATCCGTGTGCAGGAGCCTCTATTCAAGCAGATCTCTGCCTGCATCTCCAGCCCTCATTTCCAGGTCAGCTTCCTCCTCCACACTCCAGCAATACTCCCACATTCACCAGCACTGTCTGTCTGTAATATCTGAACACAGAAGATGTGATGAAAGCCTTTCATGAATGCATCTGCCTGTGTACAGCTCAGACAGCTCTGTCTCTCTCTCTCTCTCTCTCTGTCTCTGTCTCTCTCTCTCAGGTTGCAGAGCGGGCTCTGTATTTCTGGAATAATGAATACATTCTGAGTCTCATCGAGGAGAACTGTCAGGTCATCCTGCCTCTGGTTTTTGGGACTCTCTACAGGGTTTCTAAAGAGCACTGGAACCAGTCAGTGTCTTAAGTTATCAGAAATCGTTCTTGCAGTAGAGCTAGTAGGAGTTTTTTAATGTTACATATAATATATAAAAGCGTTATTCTGAAGTTGTTAGTGGAATGTTTTAAAAACATTACAGATAAGAAGCATGAATAACATTTCATATAACCAAGCAATAACCTTAATACATTGTTTTAAAAACATTTTGAATGTTTTTGTTACTGCATGGAAATGTCATGGAAACTGGGTTAGCTGGGTTGAGCTGCACAGGTCAATGGGACGAATAGGGACTCTGTGTCTTCTCTTCATTTAGGACCATCATCTCTCTTATCTACAACGTGCTGAAGACGTTCATGGAGATGAACAGCAAACTCTTTGATGATCTCACCGCCTCCTACAAAGTGGAGAAACAGAAGTGAGTACAGAGCTGAGGGGCGGAGCCACATAAAAGTCAAGGCGGAACCTAATTTTATTTAATAAGAGCTGATTGGATGATAAAAGTGGGCATTTTATGTCAGAATGGAACTGGGTTATAGGAGAGGAGGGTCTGGAAAATCAGATCTTTTCAGAGGTCAGAGGTCAGCTCTGATTCATGTTGACTTTTTGTAGAATTTTGTAGAAATTTTGATGTTTTATCTTGCTTTAACTCCTCTCCCTTTATCTCTTCTTCATCTCCTGATCTCTTTTTGTCCCGGTAGGGAGCTGAAGAAGGAGAGGGAGCGAGCCGAGCTGTGGAGGAATTTGGAGGAGCTGCAGGAGAGGCGACAGCAGAGTCTGGCAGAGGCCAGCAGAAACCAGAAGAACCTGCAGGACAGAGAGAACACCGCCAGGAGCCAATCAGAGAGCAGCTCTACCAACACCACCTAGAAACCACACGCAGACCTACACGCACACACATGGATTTATCCCTAATTCTGACTTCAGAACCAATCAATGCCCCAATCACCTACTGATAACACACACACCATGCAAACGATCACAAGGTCCAGACAGAGCACATATCCAGGCTGTCCATATGTAGATATTTTACAAACACTGAAGCACACGACAAACAGCGTAAGCTCTAAAAGACGAGTACGAAACGAATACTTCTCACATGCGTTTACTCTTTCATACATGTTTCACACTCGTCTCTCTCTGCATCTTCTCTTTCGAATCATTGCGCACACCCGGATCAAAAACATTACCATGCAAAACATCACTCGACATCAGACACGCGTCGCTCATTGCGCGCCGTCATTTAAGAACTGGTTCTGTTTCTCTCGGGCCTGATCAGAACCCCTGTCAGCCGACCAACAGACTCATAATATCAAAACCCAGAAGAGGAATGAAGAAAATAATGTTGAAAGATAAAGAGTCTTTAAAAATAATGATGCTATCGTTCCTACTTCTACAGCTTATTCTATAAGTACTACTTCTATGCTCATGTAACTGATGTTTTTATATATATATATATGATATATGATATATCTATAAATCTCTATGTCTGATTATAGTGTTGGTGGGGATATTCTAGTGTAGCACCTCATTGAAATATGCTGTTAGGTGAAAGAAACATGTTCGCTCTTATCATGTTTTTTTAAAGAACGTTTTAATTTAGCAATATTGTCATCGGTTTTAAAAAACGTGTATCAGGTGATTTTTATTTATTTACGTGTTTCTTTTTAAAAATCAAGACACTGCTTGCTAATGTTCTGTTTGTGTTTCAGTATAATTTAAAGAGAGGCCTGTTTTGTATTCCTCTGTTTTGTATGTTAGTTTTTTGTTGTAGGTAGAGGATTGATAAGGGAAAGGAACTTGTGTGTGCATGTTGAGAAAGTCCAGAGAAAAAGTGTGTGTGTAAGAGAGAGAGAGAGATCGAGAGAGTATACGAAAGAATGTGTGTGTGTGTGTGTAAGTGAGAGACAGTGTGTGTGTGTGTGTGTGTGTGTGAGAGAGAGAGAGAGAGAGTGTGTGTGTGTGTGTGAATATTGTAGAGCAGAGCTTTATCTCCAGTTTAGTAGAGAACAGGGAATAGATAAGAATGACAATAACATTTTCTTTGTATTTTAATGCTCCAATGAACTGCCACTGTCTGATATTGATTTCCAGTAGTCTCTCTCTCTCTCTCTCTCTCTCTCACTTGCGGAGGAAAAATGAACATGACAAACAATATCACTGGTGTTCTGTTTTAAAGAAAGCCTTCATGTGACTCTCTGTGACCTCTGAGAAACCGGCTGTTTGCAGAAACATCACGTGTCATTGGAACAACACGGAACAGTGAACCAGAACAGCAACAAATACAGACGGAAGTTACATGCAGAAGAACCATCACTTCCGCTAGACTTCAATGTCTGTGTTTAAACATAATAGTGTATTTCTGGGGACAAACGGCTTCGGGACATGAATGTATAGAAGTGGGATGTAAAACACGACACGTCTGTTGATTAATTCCCCAACTGAAATACTTTAATCATTACTTTCACTCTTTTAACCTCTTGATTCAGTTTTCTTCTCACTTTCATTTGACCTCTGACCCGGCTAACAGAGAACGTTCTCAGGACGTTGGATAACGTTCTCTAAAAGTTCTCAGAGTTCTCAGAAAGCGTTCTTGCTGTAACATTAGTATATCTTTTGTAACGTTATATATCATATATATCAAAAACATTATTCTTACGTTGTTAGCGGAACGTTTTAGAAAATTTACAGAATTAGAAAAGCTTGCCTAATGTTTAAATAACCAAGCAATAACGTTAATACAACGTGTAGAGTTTTTCAAAATAACATCATTAACGTTCCTGTTACTTGTTGTAAACGTTAAGGGAACGTTCTTACAGAATAAATTGTACGGCAGTGAGCGAGGAGACAAGGTTAGAAAATGTATTTCTCAAAAATACATTTTTAACCTCTACTTGTCACTTCAAAACTTGTACTGGTGAGTTATGACCCAGTTTATGTATTTATTTAATTTTGCAGGTTTGGTTTAATTCAAGCGGACGCCATATTTGGCTTTTCCTGAGAGACACAGAATCACTTACACACATTTAAGAGCTTAAAAAATAGCATACAAAAAAATAAAAAGCGTGCATATTAAACTTTGCCAGCGCCTTCTGATGCCGAAACGAGAACGTCTGTTCTTTATTTAAAACACACTGACTACCACAAGATGGCGACATCAGATGGTACGAGATTGAACGCCTACGAAGAACTTGAGAACAAACAGTTCAAGGTCATTTGCATGCATCGTTTCAGGATGTGTAAGTAATGGACCCGGTTTTGTGTGCAATATTTATACCTTTATGCAGTTTTACCAGGTATATCATATTATATGTACTGTACTTTAGAATGGAGCACGTCTGAGAAAAGTTTCTCTCACACAACACATGGAGCAGAATTTGCTGACTGCGATATGAGATAATTTTCTTATGGAGATTTCAGTGAAAGCTCATCGCATTCCTCAGAGACTCTTCATGGACGTTTTTTGGGTAATTTTTGTCAGACAGGCTGATTCAATCTTGTCACTGCCTTTAGGAGATTCGATCCAGTTCTTGTTTTGTGAAATGGGTTTTAAACCAGCATCAACCAGTTAAAAACAACACGTTAGTCTTGT
>JAZGTJ010000360.1:99384-129640 GCA_036877575.1 Botia almorhae
CCCCATTAAATCCATTTAGATACAAAATCTAATGTAATTGTGCAAAATTTTATAAATATATGTACATTATGTACATAAGGTCATTCGGTGACATGTACATTTAAAAGAAATCACAGTTTTATCTGAACTGGAGGGTTGCAGGTGCTGTTTATTATTTATTTATCGATACTGTTTATATGGTCTGTAGTTCTCAGGCTGAATCCTCGTCAAATGTTATGAACAAGTTGAGAATATTAGTTTCACCTTTCCATCTTGATCAATGATATCACAACTTTACTCTGCTCATCGTAACTGCCCGCTGCTCTTTACAGAACCAAACCAGTTCTTCATGTGGACAGTGCAGATGAACTTTGACCTGAGAAGAGACCCAACAATTTAAAGGTAAGTGGGCAATTTCCGAGAGGTTAGCAATAGTGAGCTAGCTTTAAAAGCACAAGATTCTGCCCTCTCGTTAGTTTCATCAATTTTCATGAACATTTATTGTTATGCTGGTTGAAGGTTTTCTTTACATCGTGATAACAATCACTAACAATCACACTTTATTCTAAATAGATTTTTTCCCAATACAGCCAAATAAGGTGACTCAACTAATAATTTTAGGTTGTGAGAACGTTTCCCTAACGTTTCCATAACAACAACGTTAAAAATGTCATTTTGGAAGTTATAGGAATGTTTTGCAGTGCTGCTTGTGCTCCAAATGTCTTAGAGAATCTCACCTGACCAGCACAGAATGATTCATGTGTTCTGCCCAGCTGTTGAATTTCAGTCAGGAGTTTTACGGGCAGCTAAACAGGGTGTTAAAAAAACAAAACATAAATATGTTGAAAATTGCTTATTGACCCTTATAAAGCATAATCTTTGATATTTATGATATTTACAGGTATGTATTTGTTTATTGAAAGGAATAAAGCAACATATAAGGTAGGAACGACAGAGATGCTTTGACTGCAATTTACCATCACACTCTGAATCAGCATGAATCTGCAACAGAGAAAGAATAACAGAGAGAGAGAGAGAGAGAGAGAGAGAGAGAGTAACAGTGATGGATGTGTTCACTCTATCTCAAATCAAATGTACCCAAAAGAGGTGTTTTATTTTTATCAGCTTCTATAATTAACATAATGGAGTAGTTATCCCACCTGAACGGGCAGATGTGTCGGACTGTGTGCCCTGCAGGGGCAATTAAAGATGATGAGCGGTAGAGACACTAGTGTGATTGATGGAGAGAGAAACTGCCACACACACACACACACACACTAACCTCACTGCCACAAATCATCAGCCCAGCAACTGCCAGACTGCCTGAAAGAGAGAGAGAGAGAGATAGGGAGAGAGGGGGAAAGAGAGAGAGAGAGATAGAGATAGAGAGATGCTCTGTGTTTGCTCTCTTTTATTTGACACATTGAATTTCTGTTCCCATTTCCAGCACAGTTAACATAAAAACAAAAGATCTGATTTAAGCCAGTCTGCAAGCTGGTCAGCCGGAGGGCTTGCTTTACACACACACACACACACACACACATTTACTTCTCTATTTAAATGGGGACATTCCATAGACTTCTATTGTTTTTATACACAGCTAGTTATAAACACTAGAACCTAACCCACACTCTAACCCTAACAGAAAGCTTTCTGCATTTTTACAATTTAAAAAAACTTTATTTACTATATTTCTATAGGCTTTTCACAAACGAGGACGTCCTCAAATAGAGGTTTGGCTCAGATTTGTCAGGTTTTGCTGACTTTTGGGTACAAATTTGTTTGCAATATATGGTGAAGTAAACCCACACACAGACAAACACACACACACACACACACACACATGCAGACACACAAATCCTCTGTGAAAAGGTGTCTATTTTTGACACTGCAGTAGGTGAGTTGTGTAAACTCCAGAATCTCTCGAGTTCTCACCAGAATGAACCGTCATCCATAATTTTCTCATCGCCCACCACAAACAAAATGAGAACATGACAGAATTAAAGTGCGCGTCAAATTCTGTTCTCCGCTGTTGTATCGATTTGAACATCTCTGCCTACAGGCAGGAATTAGATAGCGTGTTATTTTAACAGCTACATTATTATGTTCTTCCTGCTGATTGAGTGACAGACTCATTGAAATGGCGCCGAGACTCAAGACCTCATATCAACTTCTTACCCATCACTGAAAACAGTGGAAAATCCCAGAAATACATTCAGAGTTTGTGTGTCTGACAGCAATTACTCATGACATGTATTATATACACCACCCTGTAATTTGATGGCTTGTGTAACGGGTTTGTTTCATCAGTCTCTTGGATCGAGCCTTTTGAATGACTAGCATTCATTTATTGGATGTGCCAACTGGTTAGAGTCAAACTTTAACCAGAATTCCCAATGATTCCCAGTGCCAGCAGGAAACAACTGAGTTGTCCTTGAGCAAGACATCTTACCCCCAATTGCCCCCCTGGGGCTGCAGTGCTGCCTGCTGCTCCCCAGTGTGTGTTCACAACTCATTTTAATGTTTATTTATATCTCATAGCGGCAATGTGAAGCTCGTAAGCTGAGAAAAGTAAACTAAAAATACAGATATAGAACTGTTTTTATTCCTAATGTGTAGGAATCAGAATAACTACATATATTCTGAGAGGCAGATTTTAAGGGTAAAGGACAGGACCTGATGATGATTCATCTCATACAGTATACAAAACAAGAAAAGTTTAACTGCACACCGACACACTCACTGAAAGCACTGAGCACAGCTCACAGCGCCCTCTTCTGGTGGTTTGGACTGTATTTATCGGTCACCGGCACACGGTGAACTGTTTTGTGGACATTACATTTTTTATTTTTGTCAAGCACTTCCTTTTCAAACTGACTTACTAAATAGTCCATGTATTGAGCTTCTGACGACCTGAGCTAAGCTGTTATGAAAGATATGCTACAAGGACTGTGGCAGGAGATTTGTGGCAGCTGTGTGATTTTTTTTTTAGAATTTTTGTTAAGAAATTACCCTATTAAAAAATAACCACGTTGCAATGACACGTCAACACAGCAGGTGGCGCTAGGAGACAATGGTCACAAACTCTCTCTGCCTACATTTTCAACGTGATTCGTTTTTAAACGTTCCCCACTAACTTTGGGAGAACTTTTAGAGAATGTCAGCCAATGTTCTGAGAACATTCGCTGTTAGCTGGGAATTGTGCATTATATAGACGATATATATACGACGAAATCAACTCTTAACAATCAGCCTGATCTCAGGTACAGGAAAGGAATAAGCTTGGGTTAACACGCTGTAACTAGTTTATCTGCTGAAGAACTATAATAACTAAACTATAATAAAACTATAATAACCACAGTATAGGGTCATTTAATAAGTGGACGTGTTACAGACGTGTCATCTGCTCAAGTTACAGAAAAGTTACGTAAACTAGTCTAGTGTAGCTAGACTTAAACTTCACTCATGAATAAAGCCATGTTCTAAATGTTAGTAACATGGTTCAGTATACTTAACTAAAATAAAAAGACATGCTTAATACACACCAATAGCGAAAGTAAGAGGTTACCGTAAAGAATCAAGTATGTGTGCCAACTAGTAAACTAACGCTAACCTGTTTGACAGCACCGGCGGGTTAAGGGTTAAATAATGCCAGCGTCTGATTGGTCCAACGCGACATCCAGTCAGGGGAGAAACCGCTGCTGTCTCCATGGTGACGAGTTTTAGACACACACAGAAATGTGTTCCGCCTCCTGTATCGTCACGTGATCAGGTTAGGTTGAGTCGTCGGGTTATGAAACAGCGGTTATCTAGTAAGATAGCTGTAGTTATCTAGTACTGCAGCAGGAAGTTTAATCCCGTTCCGCTGCAGGTAAAGTACCAAAGTCGAACAGATCAATAAAGCTGCAATCCGTAACTTTCGCCTCTCTGTCTGAATCATACGTAATAATACGTACTTTTTCCTTACGTGTGTTGTAAGTCAAACTTGCATCGGACCCGACAGCTCATATTATAATCACTTTTATAATCTTACCATTGTGAATCCGGGTAAGGTAAGCAGCTCGTTTTGAACACTGATCCGTCGTGTACTTGCTGAATTGATTTTGTTCATTTTTACCGAAAACGTTTCAGATTGCAGCTTTAATAACACGTGTCTTGACTTTGTGGGGGAATTCCCTGGCGACTAGTTTTGTTTCCATTGTTTATCAAAACCTGTAGGGTGTGTTTATGTCTATCCAACTGCCATTGTATCTGTTGTGTTTCATTCCATCATTACTGCATTTTAATCGGTTGCTTTCTTGATTTTGTTTTTGATTACAGTTTTATTAGTACAAGTCTTCCTCATGACTGACTCGCAGCCCACTGTACTTCTCAACAATGGGACTCAGATGCCTCTGTTGGGTCTTGGCACGTTTCGTTTGCAAGGTCAAGAGGAAACCTACAATGCTTTAGATGCGGCTTTGGCAGCGGGTTACCGGGCTTTTGACACGGCTGCTGTGTACCGCAATGAGGCACACGTAGGTCATGCTCTCCGTTGTCTGCTGCCCAAGCATGGCCTCTCACGAGAGGATGTTTTCATTACCAGCAAACTTGGTCCCAAAGATCAGGGTCCCAAAGCCAGAGATGGCTGCCTACGAAGCCTGGAGCAGTTGGGGCTTGACTATGTTGATCTATATCTTATTCATTGGCCGGGTACACAGGGGCTGCCAGTGGGGGATAAACGGAACCCCATAAACCGTGCTCAGAGCTGGGCGGTTTTGGAAGAGTTCTACTCAGAAGGAAAGTTTCGGGCCATTGGGGTATCTAATTACACTGTGGAACACATGCAGGAGCTACTGAAGAGCTGTAAGGTAACTCCGGCTGTTCTTCAGGTGGAGTTCCACCCAAAGCTAGCACAGAAGGAGCTGAGAACACTGTGTAAGGAAACGGGGGTGTGTTTTCAGGCGTACTCATCTCTTGGAACGGGGCTTCTTCTGTCAGATCCAGTGGTTCTGGATTTAGCAAAAGCGTGTGGGAGGACACCAGCCCAGGTGTTGCTGAGGTGGGCTGTACAACAGAATGTTCCAGTGCTTCCGAAATCGTGTCAGCCAGAACGTGTGGTGGAGAATGGGCGTCTCTTCGATTTCGAGCTTAGCGAGAAAGATATGGAAAGACTTTCTGCTGTTGATTGTGGGGAAAAGTTCTGCTGGGATCCTGCAGAAGTTTATTAGTCTGGCTTTGTCACAATTGTTTCTTAGATTGTGTCTCAAATGAACAAACTGTAATATTTACATCCTTTGGCATCTCAGTAATGCCGTAAGTCAAGTGGTAACCTTTATTTACAATTCTTGTGTAGCACAAGTAGAACAAATGTACACAGCGTACCTGATGCGCGAGTAAACAAACATGTACTTTTCAAACGGTATTCAAAGAGCAATATTTGAGTTATTTTACCCTTCAGTGAAAAATGAGCAAACTGTGTCTCAAGTACTGAAGTAATTAGATTTTTATTTGGCTATATTGCTACAAGCTATAAACATTCAAAAATACAAACAAACAGAATAAAACCTTTTTCTAAATTGTTCTTTTTTTAAACACCTGAAATCTATCATTTTCAAGTAATACCAGTGATTGTGCGCCCCGTGTTTACGTATTTAGACCCATTCTTGTTTGCTTTTCAGAGTTTATGCTTGTGGGTTGTAAGCCATTCCCAAGAGATTATCACTCCAAGACAGTAAGATAAATGAAAAGAGCCCCAAAGTGGTCAAAGTCTTTTTACAGTATGAACCCTGTTTGTGCCATCATAAATGCTACCGAGTCATTATTGTTACTGTACAGATGATTGTTAAAAATAGTTAAAAGTTCACCAAACAAATTCTATGTACAATACAAAGGCTTGGACTTCTTTAATGTGCTTTTGTTAAAACTACTCATAACTATTATTAGTCTGTACCTTTTAAACCCAAAAGTTTTAGTGTTGACCTGCGAGTCATTTGTTCAGATTTCACAGTATATGTAATTGTGTTGCAGTATATAATGTTATATAATATTTCCAGACACAAGTAAATCTCCATTGTCTGTATTCTCTATTGCACTTGCCAGTATGATCATACTATTCATGTAGTCAAGGGTCCCAGTTCAATTCGTGAAAGGGTTAACCAGCCAGTGAAATTGTTCCCGCTCCTCCATACAGTGCTTTCGTTTCATATACCACCAGCTGTTATGTACAGTAGTCCTTTCTCCTTTATATATTTACTGTACATCACCCTGCGGGACGTGACTCCGCGTCCGACTCTTTGTGACTCCAGAGGAAAGCAAACCAGCTGCGCGACTGCCGCATCTGACCTGCGGTTCCCGCACTCCTCACCTTCCTCATCTGTAAAGCAGCAGTTTAAGAAAAATCATTTGTTTTATCATTGATTGTTTTTCCTGAGTAGATGTTCAGTAACAGTTGGGCAGACGATTATTGTTTGACAGCTAATGTTGTTTAAAGACAGGGTAGACAGTGTTTTACAGAAACATTGTGTTGTTATGCTGGTACTTAGTCTCACATCGCGATAGCAATCTTAAGATAGGGATCTTAAGCTTTCAAAGTTAGGTTACCTTTAACGTTTTAGCACTGACTATTAAACCCAATAATTGTGCTCTTACCTCTTTATCTCCGAGAAGGACGTCAAACTCATCGCTCATTCTCCTCAGCTGTCGGCCATATTTCTTAGCTGCCCACAGCGCGGGTGGAGCAGAGCGAGAACGACGCCTGAAAAGATCTTCTCCAACCAAATATTCATCCTCCCCTGTTCCGGACTCCAGCAGGTCCTCTTCATTCATTGAGCGATTTCTTTGCCTCAGCAGTTTTTCTCCTAGAATGACATCCGATCATTAATCACCTTAGCCAGATCAGCTACTGTAAACAGCATTTGTTCATTACTGCCTTTAGACATCCATGAAGTCATTTTTGTTTTGTGGTAAACGATGCAGTTGTTATTTTAGTGGTCATGTATAATAGAACAGCTTTTATTAGATGACAGACTCAATTAATTACTGTTTATTGTCTAAGTACTATCAATGTTTTGCAAAACTTTCGTTATTAGGGAAAAACGCAGATCATTTAAAGACTTAAGTTAGAGATGCACGGATTGACTAACACAAGACGCTGACAGAAACGATACCCCCACCAAGGGGCAACTGTACTGTAGGCATCACAAAGCTCATCCATAAACTGGCTTTGATTTCATGGAAAGAAGCTGTGCTGTGTATCCAGGATACAGCAGAAATGAAGTTCACCTTTCTGTTGTGGCGCAGTGTTGCGCTGCTTTCTGTGCGGTGATGGTCTCTTAGCTTCGGTCTGGCCCGGGTCCTCATGGTCTTGTGATGTCTCGGACTCGTTGTCAGAAAGAGTAAACATTTGCGCCATGTTTCAACTGCGGGTTAATGATAACAGGTAAATGAATTTTCATTTGGGTACATTTCTCATTTGAAGTTACTGTTCAAACTTGTTGTGACTGCGAGATGAAAATGAGGTGACGCTATCGGCGCTGTTCACTTATTCATAGACGGATCAACCAGGAGCAGATCTGGGATCAGTTATAACCGAAACTAACAACGCAATACTTAATGAGTAATACCAGGAAACAATAAAGTTTACGAGCAACATCCCACACTTGGACCACCTGCATAAAAACGGTGGTGTGTTTTAATATCCACTGTGATCTATTCTTTGTAGTTTTACTAAATTTTAAAGCCACTTTACAGAGAAAACTATTCTGTTCGCTCTTATCATCAACCGATTGTTCTTCTTTTGTACACCAATAATAAAACACCGTGTTTAATTATTATCTGACATGTGTCACCTTAATTAAGTCTCTTATCATGACACAAACTATAATTATACATGCGTAGTTTTAGTTTTTTTTAATTTGTAAACAGATCAGCGTGAAACACTTGTTTACAACTTTACGAGTCAGCTCCAACCCCCAAAATCGAGTTTGTGCCAATAATCTGTACGAAAGAGAGGGTTCCTAACTCGTTTAAGTGTCTGTCCTGCCTTTCAACGTAGCTTCCTGCATGAATTATCTTCAACACAACAAATATCGAGTCAGATATGCAGTTTCTTACCGACTGCTGGAGTTTGTCGGCGTCTGTGTGCTGTCTTCCGGGTGCGCTGATGTTTGGACTGGTTTTGTTTGGTCTGTAACTCTCTGAAACTCACACGTACTCTGTAGTGTACAAGCGCAAACACATTTCATTTGAAACTCTCACACTGTGCCAGACACTGAAAACTGAGCACTGCTAATAATAAAGAAATAAAAACCAAATGCATACAAAATAAATAATGTAAATGTAAATAGCTTTTACAATAACAATTGCACAAGTAATGTAGCATTTATGTATTTTGCACTATACGTATTTTTTCATTCAGGCAAGACATGTATTATACAGAGACTTTTAGAGCAATGATGCACATAAAGGTTTTATTCTTTTAATTAATTGAACAACACCAAACTACAAAACTTAAAACTTTATATTCCCGTTACACGTTAAAGCTGCTGTCAGGTCTGATTCAGCAGAAACGTCAGTTTGGCTTCAACAGACTTATAGAAAAGTGACCTGCAATTTTATGTTTCAAACAGAGATGGCTGTAGAGAGGCAAACGTTACGAAAGTTTTGGATTGCAGCCCAAAATGAGCGGTTGCACAATGTTGCTTCGTTTGGTTTGATTGCTGTTTGGTAAAAGCACTAGATGTCACTTTTGGCTTTCATCACGTTTGTGTTTGAGGTGAGGGTATGCATAGGTTGTGTTTAGCATCGAAAAGCTTGCACACCACATTAAATGCAATAAACCATATCAAACACACTTTAACTAAAATAACTACAACTGAACTATAACTGCATAACTAAACACTTTGTTTTTCTATTTTAAACAATTCAAACAATTTAGCTAATTAAACAAACTTTTTAACTTCTTTTAAAATTAACATTTTTTTATGACATCTCCTCTCAAAATGGTTAAGAATACGTCAAATGTTCCTCTGTTCCTCCTAAAACTTATTTTCCCGTCACAAATCGATCAATAGCAATACCGGAAGTAAAAGCCTCAGCGCCCCCCCCGCCTCCCAGCGCGTTATTTTCTCGAGCGCGTCGCGAGGATATGGAAGATGGCGAGCGCGGAGATCGCGGCGGAGCACGAGCGAATCCTGCGTGAGATCGAGAGCACGGACACTAACTGCATCGGGCCCACGCTCCGGTAAGTGATCGGTAACCGGGCCGGAGGGCACGGGGCTCGGTGTCCGCGGTGACATTGCAAGTCAGAGGTGCCCGGAGAGGGTGTTCTCCTCGTTCCTTCAACTTCTCACTCGCCAGAAAATCTTCCATTCAAGTTGTCAGGCTGGTAAAGCAGACGCTCGGTACTGGTTAAGCCTGAGTGAGTGTTAGTATTCCTCTCACATGTGTCTCAGCGTGACACCCGGAGGATAACGAATAATGCTTTTGATAAGAAAACAAACGAAAAGAAACGGGAACGCAGTTCGTGTGGTTGCTGTCCATTGTGTTTAAGGAAGTAACCCGGGAGCGTCAGAGCTGGTCGAGACATTTGTTGTGATTAGACTCGTTTTTTAAGGACAAAAGTTCTTCCCAAAAGAACAGGGCTGCTACTTGTGGAGATTCAACCTGTTAACCGTTTAGTTAATGCTCAGCAACTTTATGTCTCTCTGTTAAGATTTGTTTACATGATGGAAAATAGTGTGTCGAGTCAAAGCCAAGAGTTAAATGAAAACAGCACGTCAATATTCATTTGGTTTGGTTACTTCTCGTTTATTTACTGTTGTAAAGTTCATCTTATTATTTATTCATATTATTTGTTAACTAGTTGTTGTGCCGTTTTAGTCTAGGCTGCCTGTTTTAAGACTGACAACACCTTGAGTAAATACACAATTTTAGAAGACATGGTGTCCCAATCTTTAGCACAGTGTGTTTTTGTTAGTTGTGTTTTTCTACCAGCGCTTATTAGTTGGTAGTTGACCTGCGTCTGTTAAAGTTGGTTTGGACACAAGTGCTCATCACTCAGTCAAGCTAATGACCGTTACTTGGCAACCAATTGGTGTTTTACATACAACTTGTTCAGATAGTGGCACTGTGTGTTGTGCTAATTTTGGTGCTAGCTGTGTGTCAGTGTGTGTGTCTGTGTGTGTGTGTGTGTGTCTGGGGGACACAGATAACAGCTTCATATTCTCACACCCTGTGCTGGGGCTCACATATACAGAATGATGTGACGCGTAAGGACATGCTGACTTCTTGGTATGACTTACAGTAATAACATTGAGTATTGTTGCAGTCTATCAATGTATATGATCGGTTTATTACATGCACGTCGCAACAGACATGCATAAAAGAGAGATGTTTGCCTCTGTGTTGTTTTTAGGCACGCGTGCTGCTGACCCACTAACACAAATGTGAGGAAATGTAGCTTTTAACTGTGAAAATACTTGTAGAGTGTGAAAGATTGTATATTAAAGTATGTGCATTCTAGAATAAGCTAAAGACTATTCATGTTAAACATGCACAAGAATATCCATTTAGCAAAATGTTAATCTCCAGAACAAAGCAATTTAATATGGAAACATTCAGACAGAAAACTCTGGAGCTGTCGCCATAAATCTTGCTCTGCCATCTTCAAGAAAGCTTTTCTTGTTCACAATCAGAAATATCGCTTTGTATAAAAGTTGATTGCAGATGTGAAAAAATGCAAACAAAGTTAAACTGGGGGAGTGTGATGCAGTAGAGATGTTCGGAAGATCCAGTTCTTTTTCAGAGCAACGCCTCTGTGATTCAAAAGAACTAATTATACTTCACAGAATGTCTGGAAAATTATTATTACAAAATTACAGAAGATATTTTAAACATCAAGCACGTCTCAGTGTAACTGTTTCTAGTGTGATGAACTGAGAACATCATTTGAAAGGCAAGAGAGGTTGAAGTGACTGGTATTACTCGCAGTATTGAAAGAGTAGCCTCACGAATCAAGAACATGACTGGAGCTGTTTAATAATGTAGTCAAAATCAGAGTTTTCAGAATCGGTGTATGAATCTGTCATTCTAAAAAGCTGTGGTCTGGAACTTTTACCTCTCTGTCGCCGTCTCTGTTTGAAACATGAAATCGCAAGTTTACTTTACACACTTTCTGTAACTTATATTTGAAGTCAAATAAAGCCAAACTGACGTTTCCTGGGAAATCAGTCCAGACAGTTGGAATTATAAATCATTATTTTATCTTACGCTGGTAAATCGGGGTAAGATAAGAATACAATTTTGAACGCTGATGTGTTATGTGCTTGCTCAGTAACTGCTTTTTGTTTATTAATAACCAAAGCAACGTTACAGATTGCAGTTTTAATGCTATATTAAGGCAAATGGAGGCCATGCTAACACTTTCTGACGTGCTCTTGGATGATAATGCGTGATGCAACACATCAGACAGCTGACACTGGGGCTTAATAAAATGCAGACAAGCAAATCAATGTCAGTAAATGTCTTTAAGACTGAGATGTATTTCCCCATCTGCTGTCTGAACACTGTCGTGTCGGTTTTTTTGCTCCTCCTGTCGGATGAGATGCGTGATTGTTTGGGTTTGAGCTTGTTTTCCGATTTAAGCTACGCTGCGTTTGCTAGCGGTTTACAAACAAAGCAGGTTTAACATCCTCATGTCTGTCTCTTTAGTACTTTTGAGCTGTGCACACGCGCCACAGCTGCGTGTGAATGTAAGTTACTGTGTTCGCAAAAACAGTGTGTTCATTCATCACAGCAAATATTCGTTTCAGTTCTTGTACCGGTAGCTACATGAGTTACATTGTGTCTTCGTGTTATTTGATGACTCTTATGAGTGTGTCACATCTATATCTGACTTCATGAGCTCTGAGGCTTTATTTCTGAAATGCTGTATGTGTGTCAGAGGGAAAGAGGGAAGACAGAGAGACGTTGAGACAGACTGGGCCCTGGTCTGTCAGCGATCCTTCTCAGTGAGTCAGTTTCCCCAGAACGCTCCGTCTCTGCCGCCCAGTGTTTTCAGCCTCCGTAAAGAGTTGCAGCTCAGCTCAAACTATAATTGCTTGACTATGGTCAAATATCCATTTATATAAATGGGCTGTTTATGGCTAGCATTAGAAACTGCATGACGAGGAGTGTGTGTGTGTGTGGCAATGCAGTGGCTCTTTCATAACATGAATGCATGTCAGGGCTCGCGAGGGCATTTCTGTGCCTAAACCCTTCAGCATAACGCATGCACAGAAAGAGAGAAATATCAGTCTGCCTTCTCCTGTGGCATTAGAGACATGCGCAAGGCTAAGATGGCACAGAAGTGCACAGCTGTTAGGGAGAGATCTGCTTACCTAAACCCATTTCATTTCTCTGCCCAGTCAACAGCTTCAGCCAGTGGAGAGATTTCTGCAGTTTGAGAGCAGGAATAACACAAGCGGTGTGTTGTGGCTGTATATCAGCACAGCTGTGGAATCAAAGAGTGCTGATGTGCAATATTAACAGCATGATTGTGAGTGTGATATTGCATTTATATAACACTTCAATGCACAATTAACAAAATCGTCTCAAAAACCCAAAACAGGATAGTGAAGTCATTGTGTGTACGATATTACAGATGGTCACTGCTGAACTATATATACACTGAATTATAGCTGCAAACAAGAAACACAAATACCCAAAGTTAAACCTTTTGTATGTTTGTATGTTTTAATGAAAGAAATATTTGTAGCTGATAATGTACAATATTGTTGTCGCATCTCTTCCTCACTTTCGTTTACTTTAAATTTGTGTTTTGTTTCTTTGACAGAAAACATTGCACACAGACTGAAAGCTGCATTAATGTTTTGCTGCTGTACAGAGTTTGTTTTAATGTCTCTGTTATGTTCGACTCTACCAGCTTTTGTTGTCTTGGCCGCTGTAAGGTAATTAACCTCTTGCAAAAGGAAGAGAGGGCTCCAGCGTTGGAAATGCTTCTCTTTGTTTCAGTTATGGGAAGTGCAGCGTTGGAAATATTTTGGGCTCTCTTCCGCATCCACCTGAGGAATTTCGAACAAACACTGCACAACCCTTTGCTCATTTATTGTGTCGGAACATTTCTGAAGAACCGATTATGTGAGGAACCGAGAGGCGGTGAAAACAGCTAATTAAAAATGACACCATCACCAAATGTTGCATAAAGCAATTAAAAATAGTTAAAATATTGAACAAATGATCAGCAGAGATGTGCAAAAATCATATACATCCATCAGAAAAAATGTGTAAAGCTGTATATGTTTCAGGACACGTTATATTTATGTTTTTCATTGAACATTAAGTTGTGAGTGGTTTTCCTTTACATATTTTGTTATGGGCAGAATATATGACATGAATATATGACATGGCATATTTTGGGATGGATAAGTGGTTTTACTTACCAAAGCCTGTCATAAACTGTATTCAAAGTTTGGTGTGTTCAGTTTGAACCCTGGATCGTCGTACGGGCAAATAGCTTTTATCACATGCCAGTCACTTTTAATAAGTGAGGGACAAGTAAACAAGGACTAAAGCATCAACCATCCAGAGCAGAGAAGAATTTACTGTGGTCATTTTCTAAAGCTGGTGTGTTTTTATCTCTACTGTGAGTCAAATGAATCCGATGCTGCATGAGCAGAGAAGGACCAACTCGCCATAAAGGTGCAGCCAGATCCACACCCAACTGAGTCACTGCACTCGCGCACACACACGCGCGCACACACTGACTTTTGGACACATTTTTTTTGCTGACTTTTGGACACATTTGTCCTCAGTTTTTGTCATAGGTTTACATCCACTGTACAGATCTGTGAGGTTGTAGGAGTTAAGCTGTTGCTTGTCTAAGCTCTGTTTTTGGCTTGCTAATACCAGAAGAGCATTTCAACTGAATGTTTGGTCTCTGTGTGCAGTGTCATTTGTGCTTTGCTAGATTAGAACTGTGATAGGCTCTTAATAACTTCCTCTGTTTCCAACTTAATCAAGCTGCCTTTGTGTCGGTCATTTAGCTGGTTTGACCGCAAAATTGTAATAATCTGTCATAAGTGTCATCTTTACATCCAAACTTCTTGCGGATATAATGTACATTAAGCAGTTGTTATTTCACTGCTTACAACAGTGATATTGGGCTTTAGCTCATATTATTGATGTGATTATTTGTGTCTGATAAGAGACAGATTACTGGATTTGATTTATTTTCTTTAGCGGGAGATGTTGCTAACAAATGCTGCTTGGTGCACCAATATCTCTGCTAACATTTCTTGAACGTACTTGTTAGCATTGTGCATAGGTAAACAAACCTGTTGTCTTATCAGTTAATATGTAAATAATGTCTAATATAATGTGTTTTATAGGCGGTGACGTCCTGGGCTTTTTGAGAGCTGTTTGCAGTACCTGTAATGTTTGAACCGGACACGAGTCAACATTCAGTTGCTTAGTTTTTTTGGCTTGTATTCCAGCACATCAATATATCAGTCTGTCTCTTAAAGTAAAGATTTATTTAGGGGGTGTATAAGTCTCCCGCTCTCCAGCTGTTACACTGTGGCTTATATTTGTCCTCTGTCGGAATCTACAGCTGTACGACTGCTGTTACTAACACTGGTACTGTTGCTCTTCATTAGATAAGATGTAATAGTAGGTTTTTTGTGTTAAGCTTGTGTTGATGGTTTTTGGACTATATCATGAGGAATGTGGAGTGTCTTTTGCTGACCTGTCTTCATTTTCACAGAGTTGATAATAACATAAACAATGCTCTCTTACTGACCTCAGAACAGTGTTAGCATGCTGAGAATGATTAGCATGCTAATGCGTGAACTCATTTTGTGCTTTTAGTATGTGCTTGGATAAAATCTAATAGGCAAGACATAAAAAGGTATTTAAAGCTGCAATCTGTAAGCAATCTCAAGTTACAGATTGCATCTTTAGGTTCATTAACATGGGAAACTGACCTGAGATTAATGAACCGCAGTGACCGGCAAATCTTCCCAGTGTGAGAGCGCAGCACAAGACTGATCAGGTTTCAGTGAGACTGTTTCTTCTTTAAGAGCTTCTAACATTACCCTGAAACCTTTAGTTCAGCACTGGCTGTCAGAGGAGCATCTGATCCAGGATCAGTGCATCACAACCTGAGAGCCTGGGAGTTTATCCAGCCCAGCTTTGACTGCCTGTTACCTCATGCAACATAGATCCCTGATGACCAAAAACACAGCTTATTGGTGTAAGACTGAGAACTGATATTTAGTGCTTATCATTAGCTGATGTTAATATTGCAAATATTGTGTCCTTGTAATTGTTCAATGTGGGATTGTTCAGTTTAATTATAGCAAGTCAGATGCAAAATGTACATTTCCCAACAAATATTTCTGGGTTATAATTGTGCAGTATCCACTTGTAGTGCAGTGTGACTTGAGCTGGTTTCTGAACTGACACAAGAAAGAACCAACACTTTTGTTTATTTGTCAAATATCAGCTGATTTATTAGCCTGCCTGATACATCCCTACAGTTTATATTGTAAAGCCCAGTTATGGTGCTATAATGTTCATTCTTAATAAGTAATTTATGGCATCTATACTGCAGTAATGGTTTGACTGTCAATTAATCACAAAAAGCCATTGTTGTTAATTATACCATGTAGCCATACATTGTGTTTTGTTGTAAATTATCCACATTTTTGGGCCCCACAGTCCAGCATTAGAATGACGTAATGTCCATTATTCCCGCCTGCGTGTATTCTTGTCCCTCACATTGTTGTAACTGCTGCGTTGTGTGGTGTCAGTAGGCGAGCTGTTGTTGACGTGGGTGCTGATGTGCGTCTCTGTGGTTTCTAAGTTTAGGTCCTCCGCTCTATTTCCTGTCCTGTTCCATTTAGTTTTCCAGCTGCTGTCGAGCTATCTCAAGATTTCAGTCAGCTAACAGGATATGACATCATAGCACACATAAGCATAGATTTCCCTTGAGCTGGTCGAAAGGTGCCGACAGTTTGTAGAGGAAGTTGAGTGAACAGGTCCACACACACACACACACACACACACACTGGCGTGTGGATATGAGGACTCCATAGACACAGTGGGTTTCATACTGTACAATTGTGTATATACTGTTTATTCTCTCCCCTAAAACTGACCCTCACAGAAAACGTTTGTCATTTTTTAATTAACAATAAAATTACCATTTAGTATGATATTTAAGTGAGGACACAGGAAGCGTACACCCCCGTATGACGTTTAGGTTACATGTTATACATGTAACATGTTATACGTATATGTTATACACGTATTATTATACACATCTGTGTCCTTGTAAACCACATATTCAAACCATGTACACACACACACACACACTTCTTCTCTGCTTCTCCCCTGTGGAGTATTAGGAAGATGTCGAGCTCCAGTTTCAGTTCTGGAAGAGTCACGCTGTTTCGTAAACGCGTCTTTAACAGTGAGAGTCAAAAGTGATGATGCGTGAAGCCCATTAAACCCTCTTGCCTCACATTGACACGGGAAGAACCCAGAAATTCAGAGAGATTTTTAACACAAACAAACAAACATGATTTCTCCTGTTTAACGTGACTGATCGTCAGAAGACATTGAGTTGTAATGCTGGATGTTCATTTCTTTCTCATTTCTCAATTGTGAAGTTTTCTCCAGCCACATGGTGCGAGGTTTCATGTTTCACACAGCTGGATCTCTGCAGCTGCTCTCGTTCAATTTGTCCAGCTTTATCTGCTCGTCCCTGCTGCTTCCTGCTGCTTCTGTACTTTGAATACAAATGTAAACAGTCTTTATTCTTTCTATGCAAATCGTTTTGTTTAACCTAATTGTGTTTATGTGCATAATTTCGTGCTTATAAAGTTATGCAGAATGCCTGACTAGTTCTGCAATTCAGGTTGAATAGCCAAGTAGTTGATCAGTGAGGCCAACTAGTTGATCTAACTAATTGACTTTAATTTAGTTAGTCACTGGAGGGTTTAGCTCAGGTGAAGCTCTGTTTTGAGGAGTGTGTGAGTTTTTGGGTGAACAGCACATCACATGCTCCCCTGACAGCCGAGACGCAGATGGCTTGTGTCCATCATGATACATGTATGTGTGATATCTGAAAAGTCTGACGTGGATCAGACAGAGAAGGATGTCTGAGTACCGATTCCTCCCAGTCTTTATTCTGCTGTCCATTTAAAGTGTTTTGTATTTCCTGTGTCACAATCGACCCTGCTATTTGTAATGCAATGCATTAAAATAATTTATATGTAAATTTTATCCAAAGTGACTAACAGTGCATGTGTGTATTCCCTAAGGATCGAACCCACAACCTGCTGCTAACGCATAGTTCTAACAACTGAGCTACAGGAATAGTCGGGGTTAATAAATAATAAATAAAAAAATATTTAGGGTTAGAAAGAAACTTCTGTCGTTATTTACTAACCCTTACGTCTTTATTACCCTCCCTGTCACTGAGGGCGAGTGTGGACTGTCACATGCCAAAATGACAAAATAAAGCATCATAAAAATATATGTGCTCTGTGACTCATACGTTGTTTGTTAATAATTCGTTGTTTCATATTCTTTCATTGCCATCTAGTGGAGAAGAGTGGCAATTGCGTGTGAGTGGCCGTAAGCGGGGCTGTAAAGGAAACCGTTTTCTAGCAAACAGCTGATGTCGTGTAGATCAGTACAAAACAATTAATAAGCAACAAGCCATGTTCAAAAATCCCTTGATTTCCCCCAAAACATCTCCCCAAATCCCTTGAGTCTTTATCAGAAGTGCTATACAGTGATTGTGGATTCATGACCACAGGCTGTATTACATATATTCTAATTGAATCCTCTTTGTTGTTCACCTGCTGATCTTCTGTGATGTTCTCGCTGTTTAAGGTCCGTTTATGATGGGCAGGAACATGGACTGTTCATGGAGAAACTGGAGGGGCGCATCCGCAACCACGACCGCGAAATTGAGAAGATGTGCAACCATCACTTCCAGGGCTTTGTGGACTCCATCACTGAGCTGCTCAAAGTGCGCGGAGAAGCCCAGAAACTCAAGGTGAGTTTGCTGGAGAACTGAAAGAAGAGCAAAGTTTCACTTGTAAACTCGGTTTAAAGTGAAAGGTATAGTGGGTAGTTTGCTAGAGGCTAGTAATAGCTTGCTAGCCTTTAAATGTTAAAAGTTGTGTGTCAGAAAAATTCAGACATGAGGATACTTATTTTGGACTGAGTGTCACTCTTGTCTTTTCCAGGGTCAAGTGACTGAAACCAATCAGAGGCTTCAAAATAACGGCAAGGAGGTGCGTAAAACTGCTCGCTCGCTCGCTTTAGTCTCTTACAACATGCATCTGTAACGCAGTATTAAATTCAGTCTACTGTGATCCAGCTCCTGACCACGATGGATGAACTGAGACAGTGTCGTTTGCAGCAGAGAAATATTGCCACCACCATCGACAAACTCACACACTGTTTACCAGGTACAACCATCAGCAGCTCTGGCTTCTGTTTCCATGTCAACCATGTTATGTTGTCTTGTAGTCTTTTCCACTTCATTGTTGTTCTGGTGAAGAACCGCCCACAGACAGGTAGAGATCGTCTTACCGACATGTGAATTGACTCAGCAACATGTACAAAGATGATTACATTACATTTATGTATTGGCCAGATGCTTTAATCAAACAAATAAACTACACATTTGATATGTATGTGTGTTGTGTACGAATCGAACCCACAACCTTTTGTGCTGCTAACAAAGGGCTCTACCAGCCCTTCCAGTTCTGCTACTGGAACTCAACGATTCATAACAAACTGGTAACTAACAGGTAATTGAGTATTGTTGTACTTGTTGGCCGTTCATTGTAGCAGCTTGGTAACTGAAGATTACAATGTTGCACAACTGCAAAATATGCATGAGACCAAGTCATCACTCAGTGATCAGTCATGTTCAAAGTGTAATATTATGAAAAAAATCCTTATGGCATAAAACTGATAGTTAATGAAGAGTTTCACTATTTGACTGTTGAGTCGAAGGCTCAAGGTAAAAACAGTGTGTGAAGAGCCTCAGCTCATATATATTTATTCTTTTATTTTTTGCAGTGTTGGAGATGTACAGCAAACTACAGGAACAGATGAAAGCCAAACGGTATGTGACTGTTATATTCTTGTTCAAAATTGTGAAAGCCAGAAGTGTCACACAAGTGACAAATGGACACCAGGTGGCAGTAGAGGAAAACGTACAAATGCGGAACCTGAAGCTGCAATCCGTAACTTTATCACATTAAAAATAAACAAAACTCAGTCATGGAGCAAATACATGATGGATCAGTGTTCAACATGGTCCCCTTACACAAACCCCCGATTCACAATGGTAGCTTTATAGTGATTTATAATTTAAGATGTCGGGTCTGATTACCTGGGAAATGTCAGTTTTGCTTCATTTGACTTTAACATACGTAATGAAAATTAACCTGCAGTTTTATGGTTCAGACAGAGATGCAATCTTTAAATATACAAGAGAGATGGTACAGTATAGAGATTTGATGTATATGCAGTGGACTTTAGTTATAGTGAAACATTGAGGAGCTAAATGAGCATACAGGTGATTTCTATAATGAAATGATACAATTCTGTCCATTTTTTCTTCAAGCTGGTTTGCTAATAAAATGTGTTTGTGTCTGTAAAGTGTTATGTGTTTATATGTGATTATATGTGATTGGTTTTGCTGTCTTGCATTGTTTTTTCTTGTCCTCTGTGTGACCTGAGGATTGACATGAACTGTAACTTTTTCCTCCATTTTGTTTTTTTATTTTTTCTCCGCTCTTTGTGTTTCGCAGTCTCTCTCTCTCTCTCTCTCTCTCTCTCCCTCTCTTGTGTGCTTGGTTTTGCCATTAGCCTGGAGGTAGTGGCAGGGTCAGCCAGCAGCAAGTCTCTTTCTCTCTCTCATTTCTGTCTCTCTCTCTCTCTCTCTCTGTCTCTCTCTCTCTGTGTGTGTGTGTCGGGTCTGCTGTGTAATGTTTTGGGACTCTGATGCTGTGTTGAGAGACACTGAACATAGCTCAGAGATCCTCAGGATTGTGTTAAATGGCTATCGTGCTGAGATCTTAAGATCTTAAGGTTTCAAAATACAGACCTCGTGCCCGACAACAGTTGAGACCTTTTTGTAGTAGGAGATATGTAAAACATTTCTTGTTGTCCCTTCTTTGTAAACCCCTATTGGGTGTAAAATTGATATTTCAAAGTATTAATATTAGCAAAATATTAGTTGTATTTTGCTGTATATATATAATATTGGTATAATACAGTATCAGCAGGTCCCTGTTGATCTCCTGTATCATTCATTGTTGACCTCTGACCCTGTTGTCTTCCTCCTCAGATATTATCCGGCCCTGCGGACTTTGGAACAGTTGGAGGAGAACTGTTTGCCTCAAGCGGGGTCGTATCGATTCTGTGCCATCATGGCGGAAAACATCCCGCGTCTGCGCACACACATCAGAGACATCTCCATGTCTGACCTCAAAGACTTTCTGGAGAACATCCGCAAGCACTCGGATAAGATCGGAGAGACTGCCATGAAACAGGTGCGTGAACCCACAGTTTCTGATGGAGGTGTATCAAAGCCACTCCACATTCCCTGCATTCATTGACCACTGCCTTACTGGCGCTTGACCTGCTGCTCGGCGTTGACTTTAAATGCGAGTTCTCCGAGGGAAAGACAAAGGCCTCGTTCTTTGCTAGTTCCTTGTGCTTTTTCCTCAACCTTTTCATCTGCTTATCTCTGATCGTCTAGTTATTTAGTTTGGAGGAAAGGGAGCTACCAATCTGTTCTGAATCACAGATCGTTTCAGCTCGTGTTTGTTTATGCCAGCGGACTCGTGGAACGGCGCGTATGGATGCGGTTCCAAGGACAGCGCGTGTAGATGCGGTGAGGAGCGAGGGAACACATATGAGAGGAAATGAGTGGACTTTTCACTGGAATGTAGAAAAGTCCGCTGCTTTCCGTCACAGTGATTAGAGCAAGATGAGGTGAGGAGGGCATTAATAATCAAGATGGCCGCCAAAAAAAGTGGCGTCTTTTTCCCCCTTCTGTGCACTTTCATTTGTGTCTCGTTTTTATCCTTTTTAACGGGGGGAAAAAGCTGGTCATAACGGGTGGTGTTGTGCTTGTTTTAGCAGAGTTTGACCCCAGTTTGACCCTAACTGTACTAACTGGTACAATCATTTGGGGCATAACTTCAACGATGATGAATGATACATCAGATTATACAGCTTGAGGAAAATTGTGCTGTTACTAGCATTATGAGCACTGGAAAACCCAATTATGAATTAAATATGAGTCATTCTGAGTTATTTTTGTGATGTGGTTCATTTGTTCTGTTCGTGTACAGGTAAAGAAATGGGTTTAAAACAGACTCACCAGTTCAACTGCCTGTGCTGATCTGTGTATGTTCTGGGACTGGTCTGCTTCCAGTTGTCCCAGCCCAGTTGTTTGGTTCCACTTTGTCCCATATTTTGTTCTCTTCTCATCAGCTTACACCATGGTCCCCGGTTCGAACAAACCGGTTCAATCTGAATAATGGGGTCTGTTTGTTTGAACTCCTCACTTCTGCTTAGTTCAGGCTGATGATTGGCTGTATTTTTAACATTATTGTGACTCACGATTTCCTGATCCATCTTCAGAGAGGACGTGTAGTGTTGTGCAGTTACGCGGAACGTAAATCAAAATATTTTCCTTAAAAGGAGTTTATTGTGCTGTTGTAAACACATTTATGATTCATAGCTTCTTTCACACAAATCTTTTATTAAAATTAAGGCGAAAAGAAATTGCTGAATAATTTAAAACATGATCACTTCTATTTACATTGCTATTTACACACCTGTTTAGCGTTTAGCAAAATGTTTGGTTGCATTGTAACTAATTTCACATGTGACTAGCCTAGCTAATCACTGTAGCATCATTTGCATGTAGAGATCTTAAAGGTATAATGGCCGTATTATTGTAAGGGGCAGAGAGAGTGTGAAGAAATGAAATGCTGAAGTGTGTAGAATATGACCCTGCTAAGCAGCTTGTTTTATTTGGTGTTTTGTAACCAGCGTTCTGAAATGAGTTATGGGTAGGGATTGAGAGGAAGAGAAGAAGAGAAACATGTTACGGGGTGAAGGGTAGATTGCGCAAGACAGAGAGTCTTTCCAGTGTTCTCCGTACATTTGTCCTGAAAATATCGTCTGGATATTTTCTGGCAGATAATGAAGCACACTGGCCCGTGTGATTTGGCATTTTCTTGGTTGTCTGTCTTGTCTTTGCAGTGGTCTCTGGCTCCGTCTGCTAATTGGACTATATGATGTTTGTTCTGTTGAGCCACCTGATTCACGTCATGCACACCCACCCACACAAACACACAAAACTCAACATGTGTAGTGGTCAACTGATCTTACATCAGCTTCCCTCTTCATCAACACTCGTGGAACTCTGTTTGACTCGGATTCTGATCATGCTGGTGCGATCCATGTCTGACAGAGTCTTGGTGGAAAAATAGACACAAAATCCTGTAGGCTCACATTGATGGACTAAAATCAGTTCTAGGTACCAAAATATTATACAGACTTTGGGTGTGAGTTTATTTGAGTTGGGTTAATAAGTAACCACCTAGAAACCACTCAGACCACTAGCATTGTGGTGGTGGTTTTAATGAAATGCGCTATAAATCTTCTCTATTCTCCTGTATGTTTCTTTCATTGGAGTATTTTTATGCGACGTTCCTTTATTTTCTACTTGACTCTTCGTGTAATTCCCTATGTGTCCAGGAGGTGGCAGGCGAGTTCATTCAAGATTCCGCCAGCTGCACTGTAATATCTCCCGCTGTGGTAAAATGCTGGTAGAGTTAAACCGAGATTCAAACTCTAGTAACCTTCTCAAAAAGCTGCTGTCCAGCCGGCATTTGCCAAAGCCCCACATTCCTTCTAATAAAGTTTGTTTTCTTGCATGTTTTTTGAGTCCTGGAAGATTTGTCTTCTTGGCTTACGTTCACGTGTGTGTGTGTTGGCTGTTAGCCGGCGCGTGCTGGTTAGAGCACAGCTATACGGAGCTGTTCCTCAAAAGTAAACCGAGCTGAAGATAAATCAAGCTCCCTGTTAACTCGGAGAATCAATCTGTAACACTCTCCTACACTCGATTGTTGATGCAGACGCCGGCTCCCGCTCCTGACCTCTGACCTCTCTCCACTAACAAACGTTGCAGTGCTTGCGTGCCGGCGCTCCACATGGCCGTTCTGCAGCTTCAGATGTGGTTTCTTCTTTTAAATACAGAAGGAAGCCATCGCTGGCTCTCTTTTTTTGTGGGTTGTTGCTCCAGTGGTTTTGCGGTTGAGTGACGTTGGAGACGTTCTGACTGTCGAATCAGAAGAGGAATGGATCAACTGCTCATTGCTGACTGATGAAGAACAGAACGCCTTTTTCTGGCATCTTCTCTCTCTTTGAGGGAACGCTGAAGTCCACTTTGCTGATGATCCCTGACTTGTCAGATTTTTGGTCAGTGCATCATTGCATATGATGATCACATTGTTACAGTTACAGAAATACTTCCTGCATCACAACTGAAGTTTCCATCTTCTAAAAGATGATGTCACAAGACACATGGCATCACCACCAACGCAAACCTTTAGGTAATGAATCAATCTGTTGTTCCAGGAAAAGACCATCAACCTCAGCAGAGATGGCGTCTTGAGCTTTGGATCTCTCTTCTTCTCCAGAATGGGTCTGTTTCTTTATCCCTGACTGCAAAGAGTGAGCAAAGGAACCTCTAATAACAGAAGGCTGTTTGTCAAGGGCTCTGTTATCCAGACTCACAGACTGCTTTCTGTTCCACTGGAAATTAGGCCCAGTGTCTGTGTGCCTGTGATTGTTTTAATTCCACTAACAAATTATGTGAAAATAAATCGTTTGCTAGATCCAGTGTTGTAATAATGGCTCCATTGTAAGCTGTGTGTGTGTGTGTGTGTGTGTATATATGTGTGTGTGTGTGTGAGGGCTAGACTGAGTACAGGGAAATATGGCAAGTCAGAAATTGTTAACAGGTCTCAGGTTTGAATTTAAACTTTTGGTTTTGTTTCTGCACACACGTTCTCTTATCTCACCTGCAGGTCATCTGTGATGTCATTGGAGCTCTGTGCTACCTGAGATGTCGTGTCTGCCGGCTGCAAACTCTTGTGCCTTATCAATAACCTGACAGAGTCACAGTTTGGTGGTTTAAAACTTTGTGACAGCTTGCAACCTGTGTCGTTAGCATGGGCTTTATTTTACATGTACAAGTTCTTTATAATGAGGCCCCTGTTGTGTTAGCAGCGCAAAGATTGTGGGTTCGATTCCCAGTAAACATACAGATTTATAGATATAGAAATGTATAGACTAAACTGTAAGATAAAGGCGTCTGTCAGATGGACGAATGTACGAGCATCTTGTGGATGTAAACAGAGAAAATAAAGGGAAGTATTTCATACAGTTCCACCGAGGAAGAGTCTGTTTTATCCTGACCTTCCCTCATCTCCGCAGTACAGACCCTCACATCAAGATGTGTGACCTGCAGTAATGAAAGTTAGGGGCTGAACCCACAGACTGGTTTTAAACAATCATCGCTCCTCTTGTAGCAAAGCACTTCATTTTTGATTTCCTTAATGGGAAAAAAAATCTTGAATTTCAAAGGTCTCTTCACGTGCCACCATCCGATATCACCTCACAATGACGCAAATGCCTCTACTCCAGACCAGAAGAGGACTGGAACTTCAGACGCGTCTAAAGAAATAAGTGGAGCACGACGCAGGAGGAGAACAATAAACGAACGTACCGTCTTTGCTCGGTCCAATTAGTACATTTTGGAGCATTTAGAACTTCTCGGAGCTTTTAATAAATGATGGTGTCCTAACTTCCTTTAGAGGAACCACCAAGAAACCTCAGAATCCATCTTCCATCCTCTCGCAGCTGCTTTCTTCATCTTCCACTGACGTTTCCCTCCATTTTCTTTTCTTTTTTTTATATAATGAGGGCCTTTTTCATCTCCTCGAGAGCCCTCAATGCCTCAGACTCGCTTCCCACTGAATAACTCCAGGCGTTTGGAGAGAGCGGCTTGCGTGAGCATTGACTGCAGTGATGACGTCGGAGGGTCTTTGTGAAAGAATAGCCCACTGTTGAGAAAAAACGCTAATCTTTTTCTCACGTTCTGCATATCAGGGGGCCCTTGTTCACAGGTGCCTTTCTCTTTGTTGGCACTACTGGGAAATGTGCTTTGTGAAACACAATATGGCCGACGGGTTTGGACGAGCGCAGGGAAAATGAACGACTTAAGCTCTGACTTTGTTCCGTTTCGAGTGCATGCAGGTTTTTGTAGTTAGTATCTGCTACAATTAACCTGTCTTTCTCATGGTTTATTAAATGGCTTGTTGTATTGTAACCAGAACTGAATTGGAAATCAGCATTACCAATTAAAAAAGAAAACAAGATTGGTGTGTTGTTTCCTGTTTCAGATTTATTTGTTATTATTATTATTTGTATTTGTATTGCTATTTGTAATTTAAAAGAATAGTAGACCTGAAAATATCTCAATTTAATTTCTTTAAACAAATCTTTTATGTGACCTGTGTTACTGTATGAATGAGGTCCAGGGCTGTCAAGCGTGGTTCATACATCTTCCTCAGCTGTTAACAGCATACAGAAGCATACAGAAAGAAATATGTAGGGTCTTCTGTGGAAACGTTTGTGTTTCTGTTGCGTTTCTGAGAGTTTCTCTGTCTTATTTTTAGGCACAGGTGCAGATTGCTCGTGACAACGCAGTGACATCACAGCCGCGGTCCGCGAGTGGATGCAGGATACGGAAGGAAGCGCGCTCGGGCACAGAGCTGGACAGAGCCGGCAACAACCCCTTCACCGAACAGGATTCTGGGATACTGGATGTGGAGGATGAGGAGGCAGATGAGGTGAGAGAGGAAGGTTTCCTCACCACGGCAGTGAAAGTCAAACCATCAAGCTTTTAAAATGTTGCTTTCAGTTTATTTTTGTTGAAATGGAGTGATGGACCACATTCAGTTCACAGTTCTTCAGTGGTATCTGAATGGTTTTCATTTCAGTGTCAACACAGCTAACAGGAAGCGTTCTCAGAATGTTGCTCAATGTCCTCTAGGAGTTCCCTCAAAGTTATGAGAAAAATACGTTAGTAGTGACATCAGTAGAAGTTTTTTTTTATACTTTATCATATATCAAATCAAAAATGCTCGTCTTACGATGTTAGTGGAATGTTTTAAAAACATCACAGAATTAAAAAATGCTAAAATAAATAACATTCTTATAGTCGGGCAATAACGTTATTACAACGTCTACAAACTGGGCATTTTGAATGTTCCTAAAACTTTCAAAATAACATTTTTAACACAGGGAAGTTGTGTGTTTTCTCTGTCTTTAATCTTCCGTGTGTGTCCCGTTCTCCAGCTCTGCTCTATAATATCCTCATGCTGTTGTCCAGGGTCTCCTCCCATTCCTAATGGAACGTCCCAGCTCTGCAGTGCTTTAGTGTCTTTAGGGCTGCGGTGCTCCTCTGAGGCAGCAATATGAGACGTGTGGAGCATGCGAGACGTGCTCCCAGCTGCGGCTACTAGCTGCATTGTCAGTCGCGCATCGCTTCAGGAAGACGACCCGAAGTGACGCAGTCAAAACAAACACAGTCAGGCCTCATTGTTTAGTTTATGTTGAGTTTATTTAGATGTGTTCAGATAAGCACTGTTTGTGTCTTGTGACGTTTGGTTCTGACGTTTTGTTTGTACTTGCTAAAGACAAAGCAACACAAGATCATAGCACAAGTAGTGGACTGTTGTTTCCTGTTTACGTGCAAGTTAAATGCACACAGCAGACACATTTATTACAAAGCAAACAGATAGTTATTTACTAAAAACTGTACAAATTGTTTCAATTTAAGCCACCATCTGTAATTTTTCTCGGTTATTTTCTTGGTAAAAACTGTTATTGAGCAATACGATCTCCTTACCGTTTCTCAGCAGTTAGCTTCTCCTCACTAATTGTCTAATAAGTTTATAGTAATGATTTGTAGTTTGAGCTGTTGGGTCAAACAGCTCAAAGCAGGAAATTAAATGTATGCGATCGTGTTAGAGGAGGCGGGGCTTTGGAGAGTTCTGTGCATGGAGGGCGGGGTCTTACGCTTTCAGCTTGCTGTTGCTAGCCACTTCGAAATTGCCTACCCTACCTTTAATTGCCTTCACCAATACAAAAAAGGCACTACCTTTGTCTTTGGAGATCTTGGAATTATAAATGGATTGTTGATAAAAATGGCTCGTCTTCTCATGCATTTCCTTCATGGTTTATTGTCAGCTGTATTTTAAGTTGAGTGACGTCTCACAGTTGCTGGTCTCTCACTGTTGTGCTGCAGGTTTCTGGTGCACAGGATTTGGTGGACTTCTCACCCGTGTATCGCTGTTTACACATCTACACTGTACTGGTGAGTCTTCACGTCAGATCTCATTTGCACTTTGACTTTGTTTATTGTAACTGTACTGTGTAATGTGCCTGTTTTTGTGTCTTAGACGGCTGACACTAACTATTGTTTGTTGCCATAGTAACAGCCTCATTTACTCGGGTGCTTTAACTGTGTATGCGCTGTGTATCCAGGGTGACCGGGACACGTTTGAAAACTACTACAGGAAGCAGCGGAGGAAACAGGCCCGACTCGTGCTGCAGCCTCACTCTAACATGGTATGAGCTCACACGGGCCCGCCCCTTTTACTGTCACCGCCCAATCACTCTCTCTCCAATCAGCGCCCAATCACATTACAGACACTCTTGGAGAGCAAGCCATTAACTACACAACATGCAAGTTTAGGCTTATTAGAGATGGTATAAGAACTTTAGTTCAACTTTAGTTTAGAACACTTTAGTTTTCCTTACAATGAAGGTGTTTTGTAATTGCTGTGAATGTAACTGTAATGTTACAGTGTTTCATTCTATCATTGTAATGTTACAGTGTTACATTCTATCATTGTAATGTTACGGTGTTTCATTCTATCATTGTAATGTTACGGTGTTTCATTCTATCATTGTAATGTTACAGTGTTACATTCTGTCATTGTAATGTTACGGTGTTTCATTCTATCATTGTAATGTTACGGTTTTACATTCTGTCATTGTAATGTTACGGTGTTACATTCTGTCATTGTAATGTTACAGTGTTACATTCTGTCATTGTAATGTTACAGTGTTACATTCTATCATTGTAATGTTACAGTGTTACATTCTATCATTGTAGTGTTACGGTGTTTCATTCTATCATTGTAATGTTACGGTGTTACATTCTGTCATTGTAATGTTACAGTGTTACATTCTATCATTGTAATGTTACAGTGTTACATTCTATCATTGTAATGTTACAGTGTTACATTCTGTCATTGTAATGTTACAGTGTTACATTCTGTCATTGTAATGTTACAGTGTTACATTCTGTCATTGTAATGTTACGGTGTTACATTCTATCATTGTAATGTTACAGTGTTACATTCTATCATTGTAATGTTACGGTGTTACATTCTGTCATTGTAATGTTACAGTGTTACATTCTGTCATTGTAATGTTACAGTGTTACATTCTGTCATTGTAATGTTACGGTGTTACATTCTGTCATTGTAATGTTACAGTGTTACATCCTGTCATTGTAATTTTAATTGTTACATTTCTTACAACACTCTTACAATATGTTAAATGTTTTAAAGTCATTTATTAAATGTGTGTAACATATGTTGTGTGTTATTTGACCAGTACTGTGATGTAATATGAAATGTTTAGTCCTACAGCAAATGTAAACATCTTTTGAGGATTGTTTTAGATTTATTATTAAATCTAATAAGGCTGTAATAAAGCTATAATGGCAGACAGCTCATGTGACTGATGTTCATAATGTCTCTTTCTCTTGTGTGGTCTCCAGCATGAAACATTAGAGGGGTACCGGCGCTACTTCAATCAAATTGTCGGGTAAGTGCAGCGTTCGTTTTGTTTTGAATGGCACAATTAACAGAAAATCAATGATACATGCTTGTAACGTCTGTGTTAATATAGAGGAGAATTACAACAGCCGAATCCATTCCTGGCTCGGCGTTTTGTCTCCCCCTTTACCCAAACACTTCCCTTCCTCCAGCCCTTCCTGATTCTCCATCCCACCGCTGCCGAAAAAAACCTTCCGAGCCATTAGATGTATGACTTTGGGAATGTGAAGTGACAGATGAGTGTTATTCTGAGTGTCTGGATGGGAATATGTGGAAGGCTGGTGTCTGGAATAGAGGCTTTCACAAACATCCTAAGTGGCACAAAGATGGCTCAGGGTGCTCCCACAGTGGGATGTCTGGGAATTTTTTGGGAATGCTGCTCGGGCTTCTCAGATGAAGCTGGAAAAGCTTGTTGTGCCAGTGTGGGATATTAGTGCCAGTGTAGTGAAATGTTTTCATATGAATGTTTAAGCTTTTCATGTGAAGTTTTCAATCTGTCATTCGCACCTTCATGTATTGATTGAATTTCCTCCCTGTAATTGTTTTGTATGTGTCTTGTAGTTTCTTTGTAGTGGAGGACCATATTTTGCACACCACGCAGGGTCTGGTAAACAGGGCTTATGTGGAGGAGTTGTGGGAGCTGGCTCTGTCTAAAACCATCGCAGCCTTGCGCACACATTCAGTACGTCTGTACACGACACCGTAAACATCCACAGACCATTAACAGCTATTCAACCGCAATTGTCCGATAATCTTAATGGCAAGACTGGCAAATGTATTGCTCTCTAAAACTTAACTGAGTCTTTATTTTTAGATACATTTGTAAAGGTGTATCACAGTTCTGACCTGTGATTCTGCTGTAATCCATCCCTCTCTCTCTCTCTCTCTCTCTCTCTCTCTCTCTCTGTGTGCTATAGTCTTATTGTACTGACCCAGACCTGATTTTGGATCTGAAGAACCTCATAGTTCTCTTTGCAGACACGCTGCAGGTGAGTTCCTTCAGTGATTGACCATCTGGACTATATGACATACGCATGGCGTAGAAGAACTGATGGTTTTGGGCCGTTTTCCTTAATGCCCAGAAATGAGCTCCTCTCTCTCTTCGGCAGGGTTATGGTTTTCCAGTAAACCAGCTGTTTGACATGTTGCTGGAGATGAGAGAACAGTATGGAGAGATCCTGCTGAAGAAGTGGAATCAGTCGTTCAGGTCCTCTCTCTCTCTCTCTCTCTCTCTCTTTCTCTCTCTCTCTCTCTCTCTCTCT
>JAZGTJ010000361.1:0-10403 GCA_036877575.1 Botia almorhae
GACAAATCCAACAGGGTAATCCAGATATCAAGAAACGTGGGCAGACAATGACATACACAGGCAAACAATCAGAGTAAACGCTTGGTAAGGCAGATCGATGATATTGGCAGTACTTCGCAATGAGTCTTGGAAGAGGTTGTGCTTATATAGTCCATGACAGGAAACAGGAAACAGGAAGTGCAGAGGGAGCGGGAGTTAGTGCTCCGGGGATGGCTCCCTCTGCTGGCGTGGTGGTATGGGTGGCGTTGTTACATAAACACATTTATTTCTGTGGTTGAAAAACATACCAAATAGCTTGGAACTGAATTAGTTTGGGAAATACAGAAACTGATTTGATTGGATGATTAACAGAAAAAAATACGAAAGTTCTATTTAATAAAAGCATTTTATTAACAAATTATTTTATGACATAAGTGAGACAAGTAAAGAGCCCTGCCACAGAAATTGTATCTCTGTCCACAAACAAAAACAAAGGTATTTCTACACAGGTGTTTTTTAATGTCATAATCATTTCATTGTAGTCCTAAGATTTTATTGACTAAAGCTGCCATTTCTATTCTATATGTTTAACAAAGCAAAACTGAAAAATCATTTAAGGAAGCACTATGCTAAACCACAAAACACATTCAGTGAAAAGTGATAAAAGTAAATCAAGTTTCTTCAAAATGCAATCAAGACAAAAAGGCTAAAGCTCCTGCTGTCACTGTGTGTTAAATGCCATCCGTCCATGATCAGTAACCTTGCTTCAAAAATTTTTTTCTCCAATTAGATATGATTGCACTAACATAATTCAACACATCTGTAGCAAAACATTTACAGCAGTACAAACAAGAGTGATATTTCAGAAAGAAAGATTTTTGAAGCTATTTTAAGAACTGCTGAGGGGAAAAGCATGTTGACAAAAAGGGGGAAGAAAAGAAATGAAATGAAGGATTGTAACACACAGCATGATGACACAAAGCAAGTTTCATTATTCAGATCCAGCCGTGGTATACTTTGTCTGTCACTGCCTTTGGCATGTTAAAGAGCTGGCACAAAGTGCTTTAAGGGCTTTGTTTTCTTGTGCTCAGTAGAGCGCTGGATTTTAAAGGCCAGTTTATTCTTGTGGGTATCAGACAGTGTGTTCCTGAGGGGCCTCAGTTCTTTCATGCACATTTAGTGCATTTGACTCAGTGCGCAGAAGCTCTCAGATGGAAAAGCCCTGTTTAGAGCACACTGTTCAGACATTAAAACATTTCTTTTCCATTGTTTTTAGCTACTCTTAAATGCCATCTTATTCTCCTGAGTCCGTCAAGCTCACGTCAAGCCCCACTTTTCTGTTCTTAAGGACACGTCGCTTGAAAAGTTGATCCACTCCAATTTTTTCTTGCTGGGAAGGGATAAGGGTTGTTTTAGGTAAGCAGAACTGCTGGTCAAGCTGTCATGTGTGTTCTAGCCATCGCTGAGCGATTGAGCGAGGTACAGATGTAGACAGAGTGGGTCAGATGTATTGAGAGAGGCAAGCAGTGATTCATCCCATTTCATTTGGTGTGCAGTGGGACAGCCCAGATAGCCAAATGCTCAATGCACTCTGGCTTTCTGGTTTATCTCAACAGATACATGCGATAGATTTCATTGACAGACACAGAGGTGTCTGTGAACTAAAACTACCATTTAAGCAGACCCAGCCTGAATTTGTGGAATTTGTTTTTTTTTACGTTTGCTGCACTGAAATCTGTGGAATGAATTTAAATACTGTTATTTTGTTTTACACTGAGCAGAGGGTACTACACTTATATTGGTGGATAAAAGCATAATTAAGTTATATTAATAATTTTTTTAAGGAAAACTTGCAAGGGACACAGAATTTGTAGAACTTTGTGAATGACAGGTTTTTGAATCCTGCAGGAAATATGTGGCGATTTCTGTGATACTTTGTGGTCCTGTTCCTGTTTGTTCAGACACCAAAATCAAGTGTGGGAAGTCTTTGACAGATTTTTGAATTTTTGACAGATCCTGGGCATACACTGCGGTATTTTGATGTATGTGTTTGTGTATTCTGCTTTCTCTCTCTCTGCTGTCTCTCTGTCACGGATTGGCCAGGTTCTACCACCTCACTCACACAGCGATCACAGTCACCTGATTACTGATCAGACGCACCTGCAGCCAATCACCAGTTACACATAAAAGCACACACCACACACCAGTCATTGTCCGGGCTCGTTTGCACGAAGGAGCCCATTAGCAGGAGAAATGAAGGCATCGCACAAGACAATTAAGGTTGCTTTGCTTGCATTTTCCTGATGTCTGTCTATTCCATTCTTTCTCTGCCTCTTATCCACTCTCTTCATGATCTAATTGCTATGAAGGCCTACTGGTCTGCACAGACACGCACATATATACACTCATCTCCATTTGGCCTTGCAGAATAAATCTCATCTTTCCCTTGCATGGGGTGGAATTTAAAGAGATGTATTATAATTTTATCACCTCCTGCCCCTTAGAAAGAGACAGTGTATGATTCTTGCCCTCAACGTGGGATGAAGTCTAATTACATATTCCACAGGGGGTCTGGAGGAGCCATCGACCTGCCATGACAATTCTGACACCATCAAAAAGCTTATCTTTCTTTGACTTTTTAAGTGGAATGAAGCGGTGAGCATAGTATGCTATATGTATTCAGCAAAAGCATGTTTGGCATGCTGAATTTCTTTCAGAGTAAATCCAGTTTGAAAGGATTTATGTAGGAAATGTAATAACCAAGCCCGGACAGAATCTGATGACTTTTTAATCCTGCAGATGCAGAACCTGTGTGGGTCTATATATATATAATTTATATTGTTGATTTACTTTTACTTTAGGTTGCATAATAAATAGTAAAAAGAATTCTTAGATAAAAATGAAAATTTAATGAGGTCATGTTTTGAGACCATGTAACAACATATGTAACAGGATTTATATTATCCTGCTAGATCATGTTATAAGGACCAATTTTCCATCTTTGATCATGGGAACCACTGAAGTTTTGAAGTCAATCATATGAGCCAATAATGGCATGTAACTAATTACTTTGGAGGTAAATGTTGTCTTGAGACTGTTGATTGGCTGATGCTACCGCCAGATCGCTTAGTCCCAAGTCCTTTACTGGTGGTTATCATGAGTTGTGACATATTATGAGACAATGAAATCAATACTATTAAGGATGCCAATAAACCAATTAAGAGCCCTCATAAAACAAAATTGGACATTGGCATTGACATTTATTATAATATAATGAGATATTTGTGATTTATTTTTCGTTTGCAAAAAAAGAGAATATTTTGCCAGAATATACACCTACTTCTGAATAGTCTTTAAAAGAGAAACATGCTTTTTGGTACCAGATAGTATAGTTAAAAAAATTTGAAAGTGACCTATTCGTCAGAATATGGTAACCCATACCTGAAATGTGACCTCTGCATTTAACCCATCACTGGTGAGGAGTGAACACACACTGCAAGTCCTGAACACACACACACCCGGAGCAGTGGGCAGCACACTACTGCGCACGGGGAGCAATTGGGGGTTAGGTGCCTTGCTCAAGGGCACTTCAGTTACAACCCCCCTAGTGCTGGAATCGAACCAGCAACCTTCTGATTACTAGCCCAGTAGGCCACAACTGCCCACAAAACATGATAGTTATGACATCTATGAGCTGTGGTTACCTGCATCATGCAAAACAGCCTCTAATCCCCTGCTAGGACTTCCTTCTCTGTGTCTCTAGGATGACTCATCTGTATTTATGTATTTTCAACATATACAAATCATTAAAAATAGAATATTAGTAAACATTAGTATGCAAAACATTTGTAATGTAGTTTGTGCTGTGTGGAACTATATACAACTATATGTGTGTGTGGGTGTGTGTGTGAATACTCAAACTTTACAACACATTAACTGAAGCATTTCATTTTTAAATTATTTCATATTATTAGGATTAAAACATGTCATAAATACTTTATAATATCATTATTTATAATAACAGCATTTTAAAATGTGAAAATCTGCTTTTACCTCCACAATGGCTGCATTAGTCTACAGGGCCAGATGCATTTACATTTAATTAAAATAAATACTGTATGTAGTGAATTATGAATTACAGAAAATCCTTGACTTTGTGAGATCTGCTTGACTTACTGTATCTAATAAGCAAAGAGGTGATCTCTGCACCCAAGTTCCACATCTAATATTTCTTACATGATTGACACCCTCCCTTATGTCCACTGTGAACCCAAGAACCTGCTTAATAAAACATTTGGCTATGAAGAGCAGCTGAGTATGGAGGGGGTGTGTTTTAATGCCAAAACAACACCAGCATTATTTTGCTTTCTTTCTTTCTCTGAGGGCTCCAAACCCCCACCCCCACTAGGGCTCCAAGTCACATCACAGGGCGTTCTGGCAGCCTCATTAAAATCATGCACATTACATGTAAACACAAGCGGAAGTGGACCATTCTCTCACTCAAAGTTTGGCAGGCTCTGGGGACATACATCTTTGGCAGCCCTCACTGAAAGTATGAATATGGGCTTCTGACAATCAAAAACAATCCTTAGTTAAAGCCCCTATAAAAACATCACTTAATAAGCACGGTTTTGTTTCCTGTGTTGACATATTTACTAATAAAACAGGATGCTTGGGCAAGCTAATGCATTAAATATCCAATAGGCTTTGTTTGCATCAGAGCTACAAATTATGATTTAAGAGAGTGTCTAATTTGATAAACAAAATCTGTGTAGTTCAAGAGGAATCATTATTATTTCTGGTTTTATTTTCCTGAAGAGAAGAGCAAGGACACATGTTAATTTCAATTTTGTCTTCAACATTTAAACATTTACATTTAGGTATTTGGCAGACGCTTTTATCCAAAGCGACTACATTGCATTATACTTTGATCATTATACATTGAGTATGTGCAATCCCTGGGATCGAACCCATGACCTTGGCATTGTTAACACCATGCTCTAACCACTAAGCTACAGGAAAGCTGTATAACTACAGTATAACTACATTACAGTTGCCTAGCTGCACCATGAGGTGCAGATTGTTTTGGAATAGTCATGATGCCGTTCCACATCTTGCAAAATAGAATTTATTTATGTTAAGAGTAAAAAGTGTGGTTAGATAATGTTGGCGTTCTCAATTAATGGTTAATAAGGTTAATAATGGTTCGCACATTGCCATTTGGCTTAGCAAGGATTCACATCCAGTATTTGAGAGGCATTCGACTGCACTTTTTGCTTTTATTCTCGAGAAAAGCATTCTCCTTTATCCCAGGGCATAGAACAATTGTGGTGGAAAACTGCTGCATAAATGCATAATTGGTGCTTGGCAAAAGCAGTTATTTATTAAACAATTTATTTTTGATGATATTTTAGTAATTCACAAGATTGATTGTTTAAAAAGTGTGAGTAAAGCAAGCTCTTAGGCACATTTTCTAATTCACTGCGTTTGTTCAGCTGTCTGCCGGCTAGTCACATATATTTCATCTTCTCCGAGCTTTATTTGCATTGGGCCTTGGCAGACTTCCTAGTCATGTACTAAAATGGATGGAGCTTTGCAGGGACAGTACAGCTACTGGTGTTTGTGTGTCACAGTATTTATCCAAGGCCTTTACTATGAAGGAGTAATCAGGGTGCGACACCCCTGCAGAATTTTTAACAAGGTAATGAGATAAACAGTATCAGAACATTTTAATCCATAAAATCTGAAAAGGAAACAGTAGTTTGCAAATCTGCATTGAAAATAAGTAATATGTACTTATACTTTTGTGCCTATAATTTTATTCAACAGATTATTTTAAATATCATTTTAAAACATTATTGGCGGACTTGGTACCGCTGTCACAAATACAAGGATCAAAGAGGCAAAGGATCCAAATTCAGACTTATCCAAAAAACAACACAAACCAGAAACTGTGATGCAAACCAAAGACATGAAAACATCAACCATACCTGACAAAGAATTAAGGAAACACTAGGGCTATACAAAGACTAATCAGGGTAACAATCAGGAACAATCGGAAACATGCTACAAAGTGAGAGTTTACAAAATACAAGTTAGAAAACAAACAGCCTGGTTACTAGGAAAGTTACTAGAAACTAATACTATAAACTTCAAGAAACTACTAATAACTTCGAGAAAGCTGAGCCACAACTTTACATAAATCATCCACCTTGTGTAGACACCATGAGATTTACTTATAATACCCTGATAATACACTAATAATCACCCAAAAGAACATGCATGCACAGAAATGTGGGTAAAGTTTAGTAAGTAGCTTTTAAGAAGTGAGGCAATTTTATTTATGTAACACGATCGTATCACTTACATTTACATAAATACATTTTTTACATATACATAAATATATAAATGTTTTGACATTAGAACAATTAAGTTGTGTGTACCATTTTTTGTGTCAGCCATTAGCAGATATGTAGTCTACTGTATATGTAGTATATCTAGCCTAAATGTAGTCAGATACTTTTTATTTAAATTGTAAACTAGCTACTTTGTCCGAACAGTTGTTCGGATTTTTCTGAGTAGTTAGTAGCTTATCTTAGATATATTTTAATTAGATGAAACTTTATCCTGTTGACACTTTTAGTACTAAATAAAATATTAACATCTGTATTTGTGGAGACAAAGTGGAGACAATTAAACTGCAACAGTCCTGCTATTTTATGAAGTCAGCTTAGATAGGCCTTTGACACCAGGAGAACAGTCCTGCCAAGTGATAAAACATAAAACTAGATAAAAGAACAAACAAACACAGACCAACATTCAGTAAGTATAGCATCCTTGCCTCACATAGCTTAGTTGGGAACATTTGTTTCCCAAGATGGCAACATTGCTAGCCAGTCAACCTGCCATCCATGCAGGTATAATTAGGTGTGGGACCACTCTCAGAATCCTCACACCTCTCTAGCTTTCACTGGTTATCACTGTCACCATTTCCAATTGAGAAATTTCAAGAATGAAACGATCATTGCTATGATGTTCCAGGTATCTCTCAGTTTGCAGTGCTATCATAAGGGCAAAAGGTAGGAGGAAGAAAACACTTTGGCAAGAACTGACCTTGCTGGACACATTCATACACCCACTGCACTCTGGTTAAGCTTTCTGGCATCTACTCACAGTCAGAGGGTCCTAGCTATAATCTAGCTGAAGAATCTGACACCTCTTTTACATGTTTTTGTCCTAACTTGTCGAGGGGAAGTAGATGATGTCCACCTTGACTACGACCTGGACAGACAAGGGTTTGATTTCTTCATAAGCTATTCATCTCCAGCCTCTGTCAACAAAGGCCCACGATTCAGTTTCACTCTGTCTATCTTTAGTGTGGGTATTTTTTGTATATTTTCTTTACTTATATGGGAGTTTTAAAACAAAATTAGCATGTTTTGATATGCAGCATTATGAGCCTATAAATATTAAATGTTAATAATTGTCTGCTAATGATGTTAATTCTTATTTAAGGCACAGCTGCGGAGCAAACCCATGCTGATCTCAAGCTAACAGAACCATATGTTTGGTGCTAAAAAGTAATTATAGTGGATAATACAGATTATATTAATATTCAGAAAACAATGTGACCGTTTTAAAGGTGTTATCCTTTATCTCATGCTCCATAAGGTGTTATTCTCCTCAGAATTCAGGTGATACTTCTGTGTAAATCCATCTGTTTCTTAAGACCTTAATGTTTTTTGTGACAGTCTCCAAGTGATTTCAAGGTAATTATGTATGCATTGTGCTGGCCAGGCGAGACCTAGCAGCCTTCTGGTCTAAATTATGCCAATACATATGTTTGTTGCAGTGATACCACATGAATAAATGATGCAAGACTCTCTCTATGCTGTGGCAACAGAGAAGTAATTGGCACTACGGTATATTGCAGAATCATTGAAAGACTGTGGTACAACAAAAGGGCGTTTTGGCAGATTTACAGATCATCATGTATAATACATTGTTAGGCTTTCAGCTATGCACAAAAGCCAGGTGTTCTTTTTATCAGCCAGTGTCTGAATTGTAAACATGTTGGAAATTGAGGAGGAGAAAGGGAAACACGTAAAAACAACAACAAAAAATGTTTTATCATATCAACACAGGCCGTTTTGCATCAAATAACAAATAGATTTGTGAATTGTTTAAGCAGAGAATGAAGAACAGTAAGGTCTATTATTTGGCTAATACACACAGGACTGGGGGGTTGGCCATTGTCGAGGCCCAGCCCTGTGCACTACATGTACATCTCTTCATACCTAACAGACCTAAAAACAAGGGTTAAAATGGGAACTTATTGTGACTGTGTGCAAGCAATTGATGTTTCAAGGGGTCTGTTTGAACACCATCTTGGCGGGCTGACAATGCTGTGTCCCAAAGCAAATATAAACAGCTGTGAACATATGGGTAGGAGGTGCAAGATGTTGCTACTCCAGACAGCCTTGGGAAGAAGAGCTAGATAGATGAATGCTGGCTGCTGCGTTCTCTTTCTAATGGCCCGCATGGTGATAGTAAGTCCTAGTGGAGAACTCAACATTTATGAGTGTGAATCTGTAAGAGCTATCCTGATGAAAGCCAACACTGGGCACCAACTCTGATGCCACAGCTATAGATGTGTTTGGAGGGAGGGGTGTGTGGGACCATGCCATGATGATCCACCCCAGGGCATCCTCCTCCACACAAGAGTCGATATAGACAGGGAGACCTGATAAATAAATCAACTTAAAGGACTGCTGAGGGTTTGAGGCCTATTTCTTTTCTTGAACCCTAGTTTTAAAACAGACGGTAGGGAGAGGGGAGTGAAGTTATGAGAGGGAAAAAGCAGACTTTTTCAGGACTTGGTCCCAACAGCCATGAAGGACCGAAGATACGAATTGTTCCAAAGAGAAGAAGTCTGTGATTCTTTCAAGAAATTATATATATTTATTTATCTGAAAGACCTTTCAACTGGCTTTCAATGGGCAATGCTTTGAAACCTCACACTTATCTCCTAGGTCTCTTAGAATTTACTTTGGAACAACAAATTATGAACTGCCCCTTTTCAAGTGAAGATGAGTAGGAAAGAGATTTTTTTTAAATATAAGAGAGTTTTCAATTTACACCCCCACCCCCTATTCCCAACTTTAGAGCCCACAGTACTTATTCACACTTAATTGAACAAGACTACAATTTTTTCAAGGATTTTCTCACTCTAATCAATTCTGAACAACTACGGATCAGAACTTTTATGTGTTGTTTATTTAGAACAAGAGCATATTGCAAAATTCAAAACAGACACAGTAACAGTGTTATAATTAATGATAAACATCTGTGTGAAGGTGAGATGACGCATTTACGTGTTGACTGATAAGGTACCTGTTTACTTCCGTATCGTCAACTCTTTTTAGCTAACAACACACTTTAACAGCAGGTGAAAATCTGTCACAATCAAAATATCACACAGAGGAAAACAATACAAAGAAAAAACAAAAAAGTAAAAGATAGATCTGCATCTACAGACAACTTTTAGTTAGTACCTGTTAATCTAATGACAGATGCAGTTAATGGATAATGTCAGTTTACACACATGTACAGTGCAAAAACATGGCCTGATACTACAAAGTAACAGCAAAAGTCTTCATCAAGTGGTTTTGCTAACACAACACAGTAATCTTCCAAATACTATTCTGAATGCTATTTCCCAATCAAGCTTAAAATTCTCTCACTGTTCACTGTTCTGTTGACTCCTCACCCACTAACAGTATGTTTGAAACAACTTGTTATTTTGTCATTGGGACAGCATAATGTCCCAAAGACTTATATTTTTCGGCAAATGTATTCAAAGCCATATGAGAAGACAGACGTGCAACAAAGTAAACATGCTAATACAGGTAAACAAAGGATCTCCTCAACAGCGCTGTTCTCTCCAGAATAATGTTTTGTCTTGTTTCTGCAACACGTACTGGCAGTGCTGTTTGTTTCATTTTGCGTTTTTAGGTGATGATGCCACAAATGTAGCGGCAACACTTCTGTAAAAGCAGTTGCTGTTGTAGTTTGTCAGAGGGAGAAAAATAAAAGATATTCTCACCATGCTGCTGTCACATGCTCACTGACAGCAATTTTGATGCGGCAACAATAGCTTCTGATTCCTTTAACAGCTGTTAATGCAGTTTCCTTTATTCAGTGATCCAAGAGCAAGGCGTGAAATTAAACCCTGCTTTTCTCTTTCTTTGGACCAATCTATCTATCTATCTATAAATAAATGTAAATGACTTGTAGGAGACAAATGTGGAGACAAATGTGAATAGATAGATAGATAGATAGATAGATAGATAGATAGATAGATAGATAGATAGATAGATAGATAGATAGATAGATAGATAGATGATAGATAGATAGATAGATAG